>JARWKJ010000011.1:40852029-40887029 GCA_029959095.1 Rhinichthys osculus | reverse complement strand
TCATATGATTTAATATAGTGTTGCAATTCACTCTTTTATGAGTTTCAGTTGGGATGATCTAAAGACAGCAGACAGCAAGACATTACTCTAGGGTTCATAACAGAGTTATGCCTCATTAAAGCATTTAAACTTTCACTGTCTTGAGAGATGAAGGTGTTGAATGCCAGACTGATGATGATGATGATGATGATGATGAAGGTATTGTGTGCGAGACACTTGAACTCGAGAGCAATCAAACCCTTCATCGTCTGCACTCAGAAAAACACTGACTGAATACAAATGTCTGATTTTGGAGAAAATCTCGAATGATCTTTGAAAGAAACATAATTTCATAAGCATCCGAGAGCAGCGTCTGAGCGAATCCACTGATATCGACGCATGTGTTCATATATAAGGTAGAGCATTGACTGAATATTTTAAATAAACGATAAATCACACTGGAATTTTTTTAAATACTCATGTGTTTGAGGTAATAATCCGAATATTAGCTCACATTCACATTATCTATGATTTTGACGAGTCACACTTTAAAGGAATGATGGTGTTGCTCTAAACATGAAGGACGTTCTTTCTACAGCGAAATACAAAACGAGATTCCGAGTACAACAAGTATTATTCTTTTTGTAAGTTACTAACTTCGTAAACTTTAATTCTTTGATTAATTTACATAAGGGCAGTGGCTTCGTGTGATACTCAGGATTCCTCACTGCAATACAATACAATTCATTTCTATTTATGATATTATATAAAGCAGCACTAACTAAAGCCGCTATATTTCTGTGACGCCTCGTGTGTGTCTGACGTTGCTGTTGCTGTGTCTCAGTTGGGTCAGATCTTACGGAGTCCCTTCATGAAGTTCGTGGCTCACGCCGTGTCGTTCACCATCTTTCTGGGTCTGCTGATCCTGAACGCTTCGGACCGGTTCGAGGGGGTGAAGAACCTCCCCAACGAGACCATCACTGATCATCCTCGGCAAGTGTTCCGGGTCAAGACCACACAGTTCTCCTGGACCGAGCTCCTCATCATGAAATGGGTTCTGGGTAAGGCCTGGTGCATGATGGGTAAAGATCAAAATTGTGTAGGATTTGTTGGTGTGTCTTTGTGTGTGTGTGAGAGAGAGAGTGTGTGTGTGTGTGTGAGAGAGAGAGAGAGAGAGAGAGAGAGAGAGAGAGAGAGAGTGTGTGTGTGTGTGTGTTGTGTGTGTGTATGCTTGTGTGTTTGTGTGTGTATATGCGCTCATGTGTAAGTGTGAGTGTGTAAGTGTGTACGTGTGTACGTGTGTGCTTGTCTGTGTGTGTGTGCAAGTGTGTGTGTGTGTGTGTGTGTGTGTGTACATGTGTGCTTGTGTGTGTGTGTTTGTTTGTGTTTGTGTGTGCGTGTGTGTTTGTGTGCATGTGTGTGCGATTGCGCTCGTGTTTGTGTGTGTGTCTGTGTTTGTGCATGTGTGTGTGTGCAGTTTATAAATCATTGTGATTTTTTTTTTATATGTAAATCTGCAGAAAGTTGTGTGTGATGGGTTTGTTTAGGGGTCGGGTTAGTGTGTGTGTGTGATGGGTTTGTTTAGGGGTCGGGTTAGTGTGTGTGTGTGTGTGATGGGTTTGTTTAGGGGTCGGGTTAGTGTGTGTGTGTTTGTGTGATGGGTTTGTTTAGGGGTCGGGTTAGTGTGTGTGTGTTTGTGTGATGGGTTTGTTTAGGGGTCGGGTTAGTGTGTGTGTGTGTGTGTGTGTGATGGGTTTGTTTAGGGGTCGGGTTAGTGTGTGTGTGTTTGTGTGATGGGTTTGTTTAGGGGTCGGGTGGTTTGTTTAGGGGTCGGGTTAGTGTGTGTGTGTGTGTGATGGGTTTGTTTAGGGGTCGGGTTAGTGTGTGTGTGTGTGTGTGTGATGGGTTTGTTTAGGGGTCGGGTTTAGTGTGTGTGTGTGTGTGTGTGTGTGTGTGTGTGTGTGTGTGTGTGTGTGTGTGTGATGGGTTTGTTTAGGGGTCGGGTTAGTGTGTGTGTGTGTGTGTGTGTGTGTGATGGGTTTGTTTAGGGGTCGGGTTAGTGTGTGTGTGTGTGTGTGTGTGTGATGGGTTTGTTTAGGGGTCGGGTTAGTAAGAGGAGAGAATATACAGTTTGTACAGTATAAAAAACATTACGACTATGGAGAGTCTCCATAAAACACGAGAACCCAACGTGTGTGTGTGTGTGTGTGTGTTTCAGGGATGATCTGGTCGGAGTGTAAGGAGATCTGGGTGGAAGGTCCGCGTGAGTACGTCATGCACCTGTGGAACGTTCTGGACTTCGGGATGCTGTCGATCTTCGTGGCCTCGTTCACGGCTCGTCTCATGGCGTTCCTCAAGGCGTCTAAAGCTCAGCTCTACGTCGACCTGCACGTCCCCAACCTTGACATCAGCAACGCATCACTTCCTGCGGACGTCGCCTACTTCACGTACGGTGTGTAAACGCCTGCAGATCATCGCGTCTGTCTGAACTCTTGATACTGAAGTCACAGTGGATCTCACACACCCTGTTCAAAACATGTTCAGGGCACATTTCACCCCAAAAATTAAACAATTATGAATTTATGTTTTGCGTCAAGGAAATGAAGAAAAATCTTAATCTTTTTAATTGTTTCGTTATTTCCATGACAATGAAATGCTTTACAACAACTGATTACGGTATTTGACGGTATATTACGGTAGAAAGCGATGTTTTATGATCTGAGTTTTAGCTGTATATTTCTTCTGAGCACTAATAGATTGGATTTAACTCTTATGTCCTGACTTAACTTTTATGTAGGCTACTGCCTAATATTCAAGTATTAAATTACTTAATTAGCCATAAAATATTAGCAATTTAATACTGCCTACTATATATTTATATATATATATATATATATATATATATATATATATATAAGTCCAGAAAGAAAAATAAATCATGTTTGATACCGATTTTAGTTCATTTGCCAGAAGTTATGGAAGGTCAAGTGTAGTTACTATTAAAAATATAAAAAATAATTGTCAATTGAAAAGCTGAAATAAAACAAAATATAAATATTAGATGAAAAGCATTTATTATTTTATTATTTTATTGATAAAACTATTACATTTGTATTAGTATATTAGTAAAATTTGTATTTATTTTTATATTTTACATTATTTTTGTGTTAATTGAAGTTTTAGAATTTTTGTAATTTTTATAACTTAAAAAAAAAAATACCCTTATAGTTTATTATTATTATTTTTTATTTAAATTTTGATTATTTTAAACTAAATTAAAATTAGATACGTTGCATTGTTCAACTAACTGAAATAAGACAGGTTTAAGTTGAAGTAATAAAATTACTAAAACAACTACTAAAATAAATGCAAATTAAAGCTAAATAGAAAATGTAAGAATAAAAGTAAAACATGACAAAAGCGCATAACAAAATTACTAAAGCTAAAATGAAAAGAGAAAATATAAAACAAAAGCTAATTCAAAATATTAATAAATAGGCTACTATAATAGTATAAACAATCCTAAAAATAAGCTTGTGCAGTATAGTTTTAGAAAAAGTAGGTTGTTCAAAATATTCCCTGCATACAGAATACATTCTGCTAAACCAGTATTATGACAGTGAGTGGCCGTTATGAACATATACATAATGTGATGCCAGAGCTGATATCTGTTATCAATGCTGCTATCTGCTGGTGCGGAAGTGATATCGCAGCCTCTAAAGTCACACAACATATATTATAAATATATATATATATATAAAAAGTAAGTGTGCTGAAAAAATCTTTGAAATGGCTGTACTGCTGCATGAGTGTGTGTGTGTGTGTGTTTGATCTTCATTGTGTTCACTGAGAATCCCTGAACAAAGTCTTCATTAGCATTATCCACCTTTGACTTCCTCCTGATTCTCTTTGAGTCAAACCTGAGCACACGTGACGTTACTTTACCACTGAATCTGAATGATGTGCCTGTGTGTGTGTGTGTGTGTGTGTTGCAGCGAGGAACAGGTGGAAGCCGTCAGATCCTCAGATCATCTCCGAGGGCCTGTACGCCATCGCTGTGGTCCTGAGCTTCTCTCGCATCGCTTACATTCTCCCGGCCAACGAGAGCTTCGGGCCGCTCCAGATCTCCCTGGGCCGGACCGTCAAGGACATCTTCAAGTTCATGGTCATCTTCATCATGGTCTTCGTGGCGTTCATGATCGGCATGTTCAACCTGTACTCGTATTACCTGGGGGCCAAATATAACCCCGCCTTCACCACGTGAGTGACACACACACCGCCTACAAACACACACATGACGAAAATGAAAGAGGCTGTGTGTAAGAATTTTCATGTATTAATCATTTCTTTTTTATTGCTAATGTGCGAACAGCTTGTAATGAAATGTATAAAACAAGACCTTCCTCAACTATGAAAGCCTTCACTGCACACCTAACAGTAAAATATCCCTTATCATGCATGACAAAAGAAGAAATATTTTTACATTATACATTTTTTGCTGAAATGAATATTACTGTGACCTGCAATTGGCTGACAATATGTAAAATTACTAATGTGGCACGATTAATTATTTAAAGTCAATCATTGTATCCATTAAAACTCGTCTTTGATCACCAAAATTACATATTTATAATTTTTCCTTGAAAAAAAAAATCTTCATGCCTTAAAATATCTTGAATGTAACTCGACACCCTTGCTTCATTTTGTATACGCGGTTCTATGAATATGCAAATGAGCCCCGCCTCCACTCACTCACTCAGCTCAGAGATCCACTGGTTGACGATCACACATTGATCTAATTGGTTGTGTTTTACACATGATTTATCTAAAAGCATATTTAAAACACCACATAGTCATGTAAACAACATTAAAAACTTGACTTTCACCACAGGACTTTAATTAATATTAACATATTACTTTTACTTATTACTTATAATTTTAATAATAGGACACATATTTTACATTGCACATGCGGCACATTATTTCTGAAATTAATGATCATTTCTGTGACCTGCAGTTGGCCAACAATATAAATAATTATTCATGTGGCACAGTTCATTTTTAAATAAATATTAGGTATACTTATTACTTATAATTACATTTATACAGTAATTATAATTATAGGACACAGATTTTAAATTGCACATGCAACACAGAAAAAAATCGTTTATCAGTCATAAATAAATCTAATGTTTATTCACTTTACTTTACTTAAAGCCTTTATATATAATGCATTCGTATTTTTAATGCATTAATTATTCATTGTAATGCATTGTATGATCTCATGAATAAATGTAACCACAGTTATAATACATTATATTGTTACACATTTAGACAGTATAATGCAGTAGGCCTACTGTAAAACACATGACAAACAATCCATTTCAGATGGAACAAGACATCTATAATGCATTTTATTATTTTTTACAATTATTTATGAAAAGATATCATGTATTATAACGTATTTATAAATATGTGTATAATTCATTATACATAAAGGCTTTAAGTAAAGTGTTACCATTTATTTCAACTAAACATGTCTCGCTGAAATTTTTTAATATTATTGTTACCTGTTATTGGCCAACAATATGTTAATTATTCATGTGGCACTGGCTGAATGGAAAATTAATAAATAAATAAACACATTTTTTTAATTGCTGAAAGTCATTAATATTACCGTGACCTGTAATTGTCCAACATTATTTTCAGTTATTAACGTGACTTTTGTAAATGAGCAGAAGTGATTAGTATTGATTTGAGTGTCTGGTTTGTAAATGTCTCTTCAATAGTTCTCCACATGAAACACTGCGGTCGACACAAACCATGTTTATTATTATTAATATATATATAATGTATCATCACAGCAAGTCAAACTGGAGTTAATGTTCTCAAATCTTGTGTATTTGTGTTCATGTTTTTGAAGGAACAACCAGTCCATGTCCACAAGCTTCTGTTAAGTGATAGATAGGTTTGCACCAAATCACCATAGAATTTGATTGGAAACTTAAGCTTTGACATCAACAACAAAAGATATGCGAGGTGTTTTCTCTGTAACTGTACACAGTTATAAGGTTTGTTGCTCTGGCATACACTCAACATTGCTTTTCCGTTTGGAGAACGCTCGCCTCAAACTTCTGCTAAATCCCTCTGGAGAAACAAACAGACTCAAAGGAGTTAATAGTTGCCATACAGTAAGATATAGAGCTATCTTTGAATAATTTGATGAGAAATGTTTACATTCATATTGAGTTTTGAGACTTTTGAATGAAGACTATTATCTGAGCACAATTTGAAACGTTTCTCTTCTGAAATCTTAATGTTTCTGGACTCGTTTCTCTGGAGAAACATCAAGCAGGTTTTAATGAAGATCTCCATATTAAGATCTGATTAAAAACATTAAAATTTCACATTAAATCCCTTCTTTCCGTTCATATTCAAACTCTCTCTCTCTCTCTCTCTGCTGTCATCTTACATTAGTGTGAGTGCTGTTTTGGAGCAGTAAGTGCTGATTTGTATTCTGCACACAGATATGTCAGGCTTATGAGAGAATAGCTCAGCTGTAATCTTCTTCAAATCGCTCTGTAAATGGGTTTTTTAAGTTGTGGTCAGCTGGTTTTGAAGGGGATCCCTGCGGTCCAGCTTCATTTCAAAGCAAACAGAACGAGCGGTTCATTCGTTCTCACGGTGGCCGTTCTCCCGCACCGCTACTTTCATTGTCTTTCATTTAAAAGGTCCAAACGCCACATTAACCGCTCCTCATTATAGACTAGCAAACCTCAAGATCCTAAACCTCTGATAGAGAACTTCTCCTACATTTGCTCTGGAGAAATCAGCAAAAGATGGTCAGCTTTTGTCATACAGTAAAAAAACAACAGCATTTTTGTCTTGAAATTTTGTTGTATATTCTTAAACAAGAGTAAGAAAAGCAAAATGACTTAAGATATTAGGTCTTATTTTCTGAAAAGAATATCAAAACAAAAAGTGTGTGTAAAAAAAATAGAAAATGCCTGCCAATTGAGTCAACAAATAATATTATTTTCCCTTTGATGTAAGATTATTTTTATGACCTCATTGGCAGATTTAGGCATTAACATACATCATTTTGATACATTTTTTTCAGTCATTTTGGTTCTCAAGTAAATGCATCTAGGAATGTTTCAATATTTTTTACTGAAAACAAGACAAAAATACTAAGCGTCCGTGACTACATTTTTTTAGGGGAGTATGATATTGACATAATTATATCTCGATATTTTCTGGGATTTTGTCGATAATTATTATTAGACGATATTTTGAAGCTGCATCTGAAGCACTCATTTATTTACACTACAATTAGAATTGCATAAATGCTATGGTAATATTTTGAATACTGAAATATCAAGTGATAAAAAAAAAAATGATTTTACAAAATATGAAAGTAAAACTATGGGGGGAAAAGCAAGTCACTGTCCTATTAAGTCATTCATTCAAATGATTTGTTCAAGCAGCTGATTCATTCAGGAATGAAGCAAGTGACTCTTGAATCATTGACTCGTTCAACAACGCTGATTCATTCAGGAACGAAACGCCCCTGTCGAATCTGTTGCGTCTTTGTTTGGGTCTGTTTTAGTTGGTGAAAGTGCAAAAACAGACGGATATTTTGTGTCTGAAATGTAACTTACTATATTACCTTGTTTATTTCAAATTGCAATCATGCTGATATTGAACACAAGAAGTTTTCTCATGTGACATTGCTTAACTATTATATAGGCTAAAAATATAAGACAAAAACTCACAAAAGACAAATTTTTTTGACCCATATATGGAATAGTGGTCATTTTAACCTCATTCTACTGATCTCATCTGCATCATTAGTGAAAGCATGCACTCTCAAGGCCAGTTTTTATTTTGGACAGTGGACACTGAGTGACAATGTCAGCTTCCACATCGTTACAAAAATCACAATTACGCTATTATCGTAGGCGAAATATGGTACACCCAGAAAATACAGTGCCAGATTTCAAAGCTCTCATTGGTGTTGGGCAGTAATGGCTTCAGATGTCATTTGGCACTGATTGTGATGTGTTGTGTGTGCGCTGTAGGTGGGAAATTAGCATGATGATTAAACGTGATCGCCAGCTACCGGCCCGTAACGGCCCACGGAAACCATGGTTACGCTCCTCCGTGATGCCTCTAAATGCGGGAGGAGTGACGGCGTCCCATCGACGTATCTCAGCCTGTCAGAGGGCGCTGATTTTAATCACAGGGCGTCCTGCTGAGATGGAGATGGTTTAGGAGTATAAGAGCCGCAGATGTAATCAATGAGCTGTCTCTGAACTGCCAAGAGCTCACGCTTGATGTGGAGACACAACACTTCAGCTCCACTGTAACATGGTGACGTGTGACCACTCCCACGGGCCCGAGAACCTTCCCCAAAAACACTGTAACATGGTGACGTGTGACGCCTGCCACGGGACCGAGAACCTTCCCCAAAAACACTGTAACATGGTGACGTGTGACGCCTGCCACGGGACCGAGAACCTTCCCCAAAAACACTGTAACATGGTGACGTGTGACTCCTGCCACGGGCCCGAGAACCTTCCCCAAAAACACTGCAACATGGTGACGTGTGACGCCTGCCACGGGCCCGAGAACCTTCCCCAAAAACACTGCAACATGGTGACGTGTGACGCCTGCCACGGGCCCGAGAACCTTCCCCAAAAACACTGTAACATGGTGACGTGTGACGCCTGCCACGGGCCCGAGAACCTTTCCCAAAAACACTGTAACATGGTGACATATGACGCCTAACACGGGCCCGAGAACCTTCCCCAAAAACAGTAACATGGTGACGTGTGATGCCTGCCACAGGCCCGAGAACCTTCCCCAAAAACACTGTAACATGGTGACGTGTGACGCCTGCCATGGGCCCGAGAACCTTCCCCAAAAACACTGTAACATGTTGACGTGTGACGGCTGCCATGGGCCCGAGAACCTTCCCCAAAAACACTGTAACATGGTGACATGTGACGCCTGCCACGGGCCCGAGAACCTTCCCCAAAAACACTGTAACATGGTGACGTGTGACGCCTGCCACGGGCCCGAGAACCTTCCCCAAAAACACTGTAACATGGTGACTTGTGACTCCTGCCACGGGCCCGAGAACCTTTCCCAAAAACACTGTAACATGGTGACATATGACGCCTAACACGGGCCCGAGAACCTTCCCCAAAAACAGTAACATGGTGACGTGTGACTCCTGCCACGGGCCCGAGAACGTTCCCCAAAAACACTGTAACATGGTGACGTGTGACGCCTGCCACGGGCCCAAAAACTTTCCCCAAAAACACTGTAACATGGTGATGTGTGATGCCTGCCACGGGCCTGAGAACTTTCCCCAAAAACACTGTAACTTGGTGACGTGTGATGCCTGTCACGGGCCCGGGAACCTTCCCCAAAAACACTGTAACATGGTGACGTGTGATGCCTGTCACGGGCCCGAGAACCTTCCCCAAAAACACTGTAACATGGTGACGTGTGACTCCTGCCACGGGCCTGAGAACCTTCCCCAAAAACACTGTAACATGGTGACGTGTGATGCCTGTCACGGGCCTGAAAACCTTCCCCAAAAACACTGTAACATGGTGACGTGTGACGCCTGCCACGGGCCCGAGAACCTTCCCCAAAAACACTGTAACATGGTGACATATGACGCCTAACACGGGCCCGAGAACCTTCCCCAAAAACAGTAACATGGTGACGTGTGATGCCTGCCACGGGCCCGAGAACCTTCCCCAAAAACACTGTAACATGGTGACGTGTGACGCCTGCCATGGGCCCGAGAACCTTCCCCAAAAACACTGTAACATGTTGACGTGTGACGGCTGCCATGGGCCCGAGAACCTTCCCCAAAAACACTGTAACATGGTGACGTGTGACGCCTGCCACGGGCCCGAGAACCTTCCCCAAAAACACTGTAACATGGTGACGTGTGACTCCTGCCACGGGCCTGAGAACCTTTCCCAAAAACACTGTAACATGGTGACATATGACGCCTAACACGGGCCCGAGAACCTTCCCCAAAAACAGTAACATGGTGACGTGTGACTCCTGCCACGGGCCCGAGAACCTTCCCCAAAAACACTGTAACATGGTGACGTGTGACGCCTGCCACGGGCCCAAAAACTTTCCCCAAAAACACTGTAACATGGTGACGTGTGATGCCTGCCACGGGCCTGAGAACTTTCCCCAAAAACACTGTAACTTGGTGACGTGTGATGCCTGTCACGGGCCCGGGAACCTTCCCCAAAAACACTGTAACATGGTGACGTGTGATGCCTGTCACGGCCCGAGAACCTTCCCCAAAAACACTGTAACATGGTGACGTGTGACTCCTGCCACGGGCCTGAGAACCTTCCCCAAAAACACTGTAACATGGTGACGTGTGACGCCTGCCACGGGCCCGAGAACCTTCCCCAAAAACACTGTAACATGGTGACGTGTGATGCCTGTCACGGGCCCGAGAACCTTCCCCAAAAACACTGTAACATGTTGACGTGTGACGGCTGTCACGGGCCCGAGAACCTTCCCCAAAAACACTGTAACATGGTGACGTGTGACTCCTGCCATGGGCCCAAGAACCTTCCCCAAAAACACTGTAACATGGTGACGTGTTGTAAGGACTGGGCGAGGGTGAATCTGAATAACTAAATACCTCCGTGCTAAAATCCCAAAGCCTTTAGCCCCAAAAGGCCTGGAACTTGAAAAAACACACACAAACACACACACACCTCCCCCACAGCTGACACCCACACTCAGGACAGAGCGTGGTGTCCGCTTACAAGACATTAAGACATTTTATGACATTTTTGGAATGTCCCAAAGGAAGTGAATCCTACAGCGAAAAGAAACTTCTTTTCTTTAAAAGACATTCAACCAGATATATTTGATGTGTTTTTATGTGTGTCCATTTGCCCATGTCACATTGGAATAACTGTGACTTTATCATTATGCATTTTTACATTTAACTGTCTATTCCCAGTATTGTTATACATCGTTCTTGGTCTTGTTTTAATTCTCATGATCCAGTAAAAGTTATGATTCTATGTGCACCAGCTTTTTGGGACAGTAAGAACTAAAACTTAACATACTGTCAGAGCCTGGGGTTCTTAGATAACAGCATTTACGACCTCACCAGGAATGTCAGAGAAGTGTGTCTCTCTCTCTCTCTCTCTGAATTCTAACCAAGGAGGAGAAATGAATCCTGTATTCATATATATATGCTATTATATATCCACTTGAGAATTGTATGAACGATGTATCTAAGTTCCCTATTTCATGAGTTGCCTTTCTGTGGTTTGGTCTATGTTTCTTGACAACTCTAATTGGATAATGTTTCAAACTTTGCCAACTAATGTTTAACCAAATCCATTTGTGGCAAGTTTGGTCTCGATAAACTCCAATCTTCGTTCCCCATTTGTTAATTGACATTACATTTTGCTAAACTTTGTGACACATTAGTATTATAAGAATTGTGAAGATTCTTCTCTTAAACAACCGACGAAATTAGGGTTTCAAATGTCTCTCTGGAGACAAAGGGCCATAAACCCAAAGTCCCGCCTGTAAACTTCCAACCCTCTAATTGGCCAAGCCAACAGGAAGAGGCTGGATTTCTCCAAAAGTGATAAATGACGCTTCTCCCCTTCGCTCACTCTCTTCCTCCCTTGTCCTCGTGTCATAATGTAACGTCTCGCCTCCGGGCGAGCTCTACGCCTTTCTTTTATTTGTTTCTAGTTTAGTTTGTGTTTTTCAGTTGTAGATAAGTCTCTGTGTTTAATTCCAATCGACGATTGAAAAGAAAACCCCGTGACATATCTCTTCAGTAAATCCATCTACAAGGGACCTTTAAACGAGCGCGCGCTCGCTTTGAAGGAGAAACACGCGCACGTGACCGCGTGACGCGCCGGACCGAGCGAAGCATGCGCTTCTTCGCCAGCCATGCAAAGATGTAACGTTAACTCCGCGTGATTTCCCCGTAGAGATCTTTATTTCCCTTTGGAAATGCTACACTAAAGACTTTAAACCTCCGTTCAACACGCGTGCCAAGCAGCCCACGTGACGCTTCCTCACACACAAAGGACTCAGCTCACGCGGCCAGACAGGGCCGTACAGGAATGCCTCGACATACAGACAGTACATAACATAACTTGTGCAAGTATAATCTCTTTATAGAGCTTCTAAGAAGATTTAAGATGATGTTTCGTGTTGTAATCGGAGAGGTGAATGTCTTCCTGCCAATGAAATTCTCCCAATTTTCTCTGTTCTCTCTCTCCCCATCCCCTTTCCTCTCTCTCTTACTCGCTCACGCGTGTAAGTTATCCTTTGTCCAAACTTTACGCATTTCTCGTTCATTGATGTCTTATTGTATTGTTCATTGATGTCTATGTGTTTGTAAATACATATATCCCGTGTAACCGTAGTAAATACATAAGTAGTCATGCCTCTATTAAATTAATTATATATTCATTTTGATTGATGTGCTGTCTCTTTGCTCAATTTCAAGTCCCTTAAGTGCCAAAGGTCTAACTTATGCTACAAGCTTTACAAATTAAAGATACTTTAAAGAGTATGTGTTGATAGGGCGGGAAACCCAATTCTTCTGGCCAGAGAATTGCGTTTCCTGAAATCCTATAAAGTAAGATGATATTGTGGATCCCACAAATATTATCCTGACAAATGAGCTAATTCATTTTACCTGTTTGTGAAACATGGTCCATGTAATTAACTGCAATCAACTTGTGGTTAATTTCAGGGATTCACATGCACGCATGCAGGTAGAATGACAGATCCTCCCTTATCGGGAGATTTATTAACATGTAAGACTGATCTAATCCAAACATGTATGAATAATTATTAATTACCAATTATTAATTATGATATGCAAATTCCCCACGGATTAGATCCGCCCTGAATCCTTACAGTGTGACGCCTGCCACGGGCCCGAGAACCTTCCCCAAAAACACTATAACATGGTGACGTGTGATGCCTGCCACGGGCCCGAGAACCTTCCCCAAAAACACTGTAACATGTTGGCGTGTGACGGCTGCCACGGGCCCGAGAACCTTCCCCAAAAACACTGTAACATGGTGACGTGTGACTCCTGCCACGGGCCTGAGAACCTTCCCCAAAAACACTGTAACATGGTGACGTGTGACGCCTGCCACGGGCCCGAGAACCTTCCCCAAAAACACTATAACATGGTGACGTGTGATGCCTGCCACGGGCCCGAGAACCTTCCCCAAAAACACTGTAACATGTTGGCGTGTGACGGCTGCCACGGGCCCGAGAACCTTCCCCAAAAACACTGTAACATGGTGACGTGTGACTCCTGCCACGGGCCTGAGAACCTTCCCCAAAAACACTGTAACATGGTGACGTGTGACGCCTGCCACGGGCCCGAGAACCTTCCCCAAAAACACTGTAACATGGTGACGTGTGATGCCTGCCATGGGCCCGAGAACCTTCCCCAAAAACACTGTAACATGTTGGCGTGTGACGGCTGCCACGGGCCCGAGAACCTTCCCCAAAAACACTGTAACATGGTGACATGTGACGCCTGCCACGGGACCGAGAACCTTCCCCAAAAACACTGTAACATGGTGACGTGTGACTCCTGCCACGGGCCTGAGAACCTTCCCCAAAAACACTGTAACATGGTGACGTGTGACGCCTGCCACGGGCCCGAGAACCTTCCCCAAAAACACTGTAACATGGTGACGTGTGACTCCTGCCACGGGCCTGAGAACCTTCCCCAAAAACACTGTTACATGGTGACGTGTGACTCCTGCCACGGGCCCGAGAACCTTCCCCAAAAACACTGTAACATGGTGACGTGTGACGCCTGCCACGGGCCCGAGAACCTTCCCCAAAAACACTGTAACATGGTGACGTGTGACGCCTGCCACGGGCCCGAGAACCTTCCCCAAAAACACTGTAACATGGTGACGTGTGACGCCTGCCACGGGCCCGAGAACCTTCCCCAAAAACACTGTAACATGGTGACGTGTGATGCCTGCCAAGGGCCCGGGAACCTTCCCCAAAAACACTAACAAATCAAACCTCACTGGACTGCAGGAAGGGCTTTTGTGTTGTTTTGGAACATTTTACATGTTCATCCCAACACTCTTGCCAGCACACAAAATTAATAAATAAATTAAATAATAATAATAATAATTTATATAATATTGTTGTTGAATTCATTCATTAATTTATATATATATATATATATATATATACTGTTAATGAATCAATTAAATAATGCTAAACAATTATTATTATTAATAAATTAAATTATAATAGAATTTAATATGTTGTTATTATTATTTATATAATATTGTTGTTTAATTCATCAATACTGTTGTCAGGGTTACATCATCATCCAGATCACCATCTCCGCCCACTCGTTCCCTTTCACCCAACCAGACTTTTCCCCGTTCATTATCCCCTGAGTACTAATCACCGTCACCTGTGTCCCATCAACCATATGGACTATAAAACACTCACCTTCACTGCAGTCACTTGTCTGGTCTCGTCATTCCATGGCTCACAGACTTCCCGATCACTTACCTTCTACTTACCGTCGCTTCACTCATCTTGGATCAACCCATCCGTACCAGCCATCGCCACGCCATCTGCAAGAGAGGGAAAGAAAGAGAGAGACTTTAACCACAGCTAAGCTTCATTGAACTTTCTATGTTACTTCTTCTCACCTGTTATCTCCGACCGCAATCCTTCTGCAAAATAAACACTGATAACTTACCATCTTGTCTGATTCCTCTGTGATCCGTGACAGAAGACCAGACCACAGAAAGGAGGAATTATGCAGAATCAGTCGGATTTAGAAGAGGATTCCTCAGCGGCTAATCCTCCGGTCGCCGCGGCACTCATTCCGCCACCTCCACTTCCGCAACCTCCCGCTGCTTTGTTCACTGCCTCTGCGAGTCCCATGGCCCGGCCAGCGCCCTACTCTGGTGAGGCGGAGAACTGCAGTGGGTTTCTTCTCCAGGTATCCTTGTATATCTCCATGAATGAGCATCAGTTCCGTAGTGATACCGCCCGGGTGGCTTTCATTATCTCACTGTTATCTGGTCAAGCACTTCGATGGGCACAGTCATTGTGGGATTCAGATGCTCCGGTGGTCAAATCCTTCTCAAGTTTTAAACAGCACTTTAAAGAGGTTTTTGAGCAAACAATATCAGAACTGTCCATTCACGACCAACTCTATAAACTCCGTCAAGGAAATTCTTCAGTGAGTTCGTATACGCTTCAGTTCCGCACTCTAGCCGCAGCTAGCGGCTGGAATGAAACCGCCCTGATCACTGCCTTTCGTCATGGTTTGAATTCCAACGTTCGCCAGCTGTTGGTGGTGTATGAGGACAGCATGGGGTTAGAGAATCTGATCCAGCAGACAATCCGTACAGCCCAGCGTCTCCCCGCTTGTGATAGGTTTGTACCCACTGTAAGTTCTCCGCCTCCGGCGCCTTCAGTCACTCCTCCAGCACCAGTTCCTATGGAAGTAGACTCCACCCACCTTTCTACAGCTGAACGCCAGCGCAGATTTCAACATTCCCTCTGTCTATACTGTGCTTCCGACAAGCATCTCCTCAGTTCTTGCCCTGTACGACCTCCGCGACAGGCGGTAAGTGCCATTCAACTCTCCCCGAAGATTGAGCCTCTCACACGTACCAGAGTACATGTATTAACCTCCTGTGTTTGTCTCCCAGCGCAAGCCCTCATTGACTCCGGGTCTGCGGGGAACTTCATATCCACCCAGTTTCTCCAAAAGTTGAATATTCGGAGACGCCGTCTGTGCCGAGATCTTCCCGTCCAAACCATACAAGGCAAGCCATTAGGTCGTGGTCGAATTCGCCATTATACACCCACTCTAACTCTTCGTATCGGCTGTTTACACTCTGAGGAAATCTCTCTTATGGTGCTGGAGGAGTCCACCGCGGATATCATCCTGGGACGTCCCTGGTTAGTACAACATCAGCCGGTACTCCACTGGGGAACTGGGGAGGTACTCCGTTGGGGTGAAGATTGCCATAGATCCTGCCTCAGTTCCATCCAGAAGGTTCATTCTTCGTCCCGTTCCAAGTCACCCGAGGGGGAAACTAGAGTTCCTGTCTGTTCTACTTCGGTGGAAAGCCCTGAAGTCCAAGTTCAAGGCGAAATCCCAGTGGAGTACCAGGCGTTCCAGGACGTATTCAGTAAGGAACTGGCAACCAAACTACCTCCACACCGGCCATGGGACTGCGCCATCGACTTGCTACCCGGAGCCACCCTTCGCAAAGGTCGTATATATCCTCTGTCCATCCCGGAACAGAAGGCCATGGAGGAGTATGTGAAGGAAGCTTTACATCAGCAGTTTATTCGTCCATCTACCTCCCCTGCCGCTTCGAGCTTCTTCTTTGTGGCCAAAAAGGACGGAGGCTTGCGGCCCTGTATCGATTACCGTCATCTTAACTCTCAGACTGTCAAATTCAGCTATCCCCTTCCTCTGGTACCTGCCGCCCTGGAACAGCTGCGTGGTGCACGCATTTTCTCCAAACTGGACCTTAGAAGTGCGTATAATCTGATCCGAATCCGGCATGGAGATGAGTGGAAAACTGCCTTTGTGACACCCTCGGGCCACTACGAGTATCAGGTCATGCCTTTCGGACTGTCCAACGCTCCTGCCGTCTTCCAAGGTCATATGAATGAAGTCCTTCGAGAGTTCCTCAACCGTTTTGTAATCGTCTACATTGATGATATACACATATACTCGTCTTCTATGTCTGAGCACCATCAACATGTCATCCAGGTCCTCGAGAAGCTGAGAGCACACAGGTTATATCTGAAGCTGGAGAAGTGCGAATTTCACACCTCTACCGTTCACTTCCTGGGTTATGTCATCAACCAACAGGGCATCCAAATGGACCAGAGGAAGGTGGAAACTATCCAGAACTGGCCACAACCCTCCTCCGTAAAGGAACTGCAACGATTCTTGGGGTTCGCGAACTTCTATAGACGATTCATCCGGAACTACAGTCATATCAGTGCTCCTCTCACTTCTTCCCTCAAGGGACGGCCCAAGTCTCTGTCCCTATCTCCCACCACAGTACAGGCCTTCCAGCGTTTAAAGGAAACATTCATCACTGCTCCCATCCTCATTCATCCAAACCCGGACCTTCCGTTTGTGGTAGAGGTAGATGCCTCATCTACTGGAGTAGGAGCAGTTCTCTCTCAGCGGCAGGGTGAGCCACCCAAACTCCTTCCATGCGCCTTCTTCTCCAAGAAATTAGCCCCGGCGGAGCGGAACTATGACGTCGGTAACCGAGAGCTGCTGGCCATCAAACTGGCCCTTGAGGAGTGGAGGCACTGGCTGGAGGGAGCTAACCATCAATTCACAGTAATCACCGATCATCGCAACTTGGAGTACTTAAGGGAGGCTAAAAGACTGAACCCTAGACAAGCCCGCTGGGCTCTATTCTTCACACGCTTCAACTTTGTGGTATCATATCGTCCCGGGAGTAAGAATTGCAAGGCTGATGCACTTTCACGACTCCATCACACCTCTGTTGAAGATCTTCATCCCGAACCTATCCTCCCTCCAGCCGTAATCCTCAGTCCAATCGTCTGGGAGGTTGACCAACAGATCGCCCAGGAACTGACACGTCAACCCGCTCCGCCGGGAGGTCCAGAAGGGCGTATTTTCGTACCTCCACATCTACGTACTCCCCTTCTGGACTCCGCTCACTCCGTTCCGGGCTCTGGACATCCGGGTAGCAAGCGTACCCTCTCGCTCCTCAGTCAACGGTACTGGTGGCCGTCCATCTCCAGAGATGTCGCCAGGTTCATCCGCGGTTGTTAAGTCTGTGCCATCACCAACACCCCGAGGAGATTCCCAGAAGGCAAGCTCGTGCCGTTACCTCTTCCCAGGCGACCATGGTCACACATTGGTGTCGATTTCATGACTGATCTACCCAATTCAGAAGGCTTTACCTGTGTATTCGTTGTTGTGGACAGGTTCTCTAAAGGTTGTAAGCTGATTCCCTTACCTGGTCTTCCCACTGCGTTACAAGCAGCTGAAGCTCTATTCCACAACGTCTTTAGGAACTTCGGCCTCCCAAAAGGATATCGTCTCGGATCGGGGACCTCAGTTCATCTCAAGAGTATGGCAAGCCTTCTTCAAACTCCTCGGGGTCACCATCAGCCTTTCCTCAGGCTACCATCCGCAGACTAACGGCCAGACTGAGCGGAAGATTCAGGAGATTGGACGTTACCTGCGGACGTACTGCCATCAGTACCAGGACAGCTGGAACCGTTACCTCCCATGGGCAGAGTATGCCCAAAACTCTCTGCGGCAGAACACCACCGGGCTCACCCCCTTCCAGTGTATCCTTGGTTACCAGCCTCCACTCTTTCCTTGGTCGGGTGAGCCCTCGGAGGTTCCAGCTGTCGACTTCTGGTTCCATCAGAGCGAGGGGGTATGGGACTCAGCTCATGTGCATCTACAGCAGGCAGTACGGAGACACAAGGAACAAGCGGACCGTCACCGACTCGACACCCCTCAGTATCAGCCAGGTCAAAAGGTGTGGTTGTCGACTCGAGACATCCGTCTCCGTCTTCCTTGCCGTAAGCTGAGTCCTCGATTCATCGGACCATTCACCATCCAGAGGCAGTTAAACAAAGTGACCTACAGGCTCAATCTTCCCCCTCATTTCAGGATTGCTCCTTCATTCCATGTTTCCTTGCTTAAACCCTTCACTGACCCTGTCACCCCTGTTCCCTCAGATAACCTTCCCACTGACGTACCTCCTCCCGTTCCCGTTGAAGAGGAGCCCATTTATCGAGTCCGCTCTATCATGGATTCTCGGCGGCGAGGTCCTCGGCTGGAGTACCTGGTGGACTGGGAGGACTACGGACCAGAGGAACGTTCCTGGGTCCTGCGAGATGACATCTTGGATCCAACGCTACTCACCCAGTTCCACAGTGATCATCCGGATCGTCCGGCTCCCAGGGGTCGTGGTCGACCTCGCCGCCGGCAGCGCCCGTCTCAGGCGTCAAGAGCCGCCTCGGGAGGGGGGGGTACTGTCAGGGTTACATCATCATCCAGATCAACATCTCCGCCCACTCGTTCCCTTTCACCCAACCAGACTTTTCCCCGTTCATTATCCCCTGAGTACTAATCACCGTCACCTGTGTCCCATCAACCATATGGACTATAAAACACTCACCTTCACTGCAGTCACTTGTCTGGTCTCGTCATTCCATGGCTCACAGACTTCCCGATCACTTACCTTCTACTTACCGTCGCTTCACTCATCTTGGATCAACCCATCCGTACCAGCCATCGCCACGCCATCTGCAAGAGAGGGAAAGAAAGAGAGAGACTTTAACCACAGCTAAGCTTCATTGAACTTTATGTTACTTCTTCTCACCTGTTATCTCCGACCGCAATCCTTCTGCAAAATAAACACTGATAACTTACCATCTTGTCTGATTCCTCTGTGATCCGTGACAACTGTATATAGCTAAATATAAACACATTAATGAATGAATTAAATGATAAACAATAATAATAATTATTATTATAAAATTATAATATAATATACAAATATATTTTTACAGTAATAATAAATGATATATGAATTTATTAAATTATTATTGTTATATTTAATATTATTATTTTAATATTTTTTTTAATTCATGTGATATAGATAGATAGATAGATAGATAGATAGATAGATAAATAGATTGATGATTATTATCTGTATGAAGTTCAAAAAGTAACCCCTTACATTCACAAAAAAATCCTCATTCTCTGTCTCACACGCACTTAACATTTTATCATGTAAAAATCACATGTTTTTTCTGTTGCTGTTGAGAACTAACCCTTTATATTTTCTTTAATTTGTGACTATATAAAAGTTTTTTTATCGTGTATATATGCAAACTCCAGTCCAATGTCAGGTAAACTCTATTGAGTTCCAGGTAATGCATGTTGTGCATGGCTGTCAGCAGAGGTCAGTGTGGATCTGGATTCTCCTCTCTTGATAAAGTTCACATGGAGAATGTGAAACTCATTAGTCATGAGACAGTCAGACAGCTCTGTGACTCAAATGAACTTAACTAACCTCAGAAACTTAATGTAGAGGTATAAGAATATGTAAATGGGACACTTCAAATATAGCAATAGTATCTGAAACAGTAGAGCGTGCGGCGCCAACAATGCCAAGGTCATTCAGGGAACGCATGAAATGATCAACTGTATATCTTGAATGAAATGTAAGTCACTTTGGATAAAAGCATCTGCCAAATGCACAAGCACAAATTGAGTTTGTTAAAGTCAGACTGTGCGTGTCACCTTCCCCTGACCGCTGGACATTTCATTTACATTTACATTTATGCATTTGCCAGCTGCTTTTATCCAAAGTGATTTCCAGTGCATTAAGACTATACATTTTATCAGTTCATGCATTTTCATATACATTTTATCAGTATGTGCCGTGGACTTAAAAAAGTGCTTAAAAACAACATGAACATGTTATCTTGCACAACCACTATTGCTGATGTAGTCAATCCTATTTGTACTTTATTGCTTTATTGTCTGGTTTTATTGTGCGTGATTCATCAGTGCATGAGGAAATCATTTTTGCTTTCATATTTTGCTATGAAAAATAAACACCTCTACACCATTTTTATTTCGAAAGTGTAGTTGACATTTAGCTAGTTGACAAAATGACAGTTTCATCTCAACAGATTCTGACCTGAATATTTACTTTGAATGATTTAGCTGACTTTTTGAAAACAGAATAGTTTCGATTTAAAAAAGCACCACTGACTACAAAATATTTCCCACTGAATACTTAGCTCAGAAATATGTCATATTATGGACGTTTGCCGCATTGCAAATGTGATTTAATGTAATTATCTGACGTGAACTTTTCAAACTGCTGCTGTTTTGCAGATGTTTTCCCAGGATTGTAAGTTTTTATTGATATTTTGAATTAGCTTTTATTATATTTATAGTTTTCATGTTAATTTTAGTTTCTTTTTTTAGTAATTTTGTTTTGTGCTTTTGTCATTTCATTCGTTTTTTGTTGTTTAAATATGGCTGTTTATGTCTAATATGTATTATTTAAGTTTCAGTTTTAGTTACTTTTAGCTATTATTTATTTCCAGTTTTATAATATTAGTGCGTCAAATCCAAATTATTTCAGTTATTTCGGGGAACATTTCTAATTTTCGTTTAAAGTTTTTCAACTAATATTTATATTTATTTTATTTAAGCTTTATTTCAGTTAACATAATTTTTTTAATAGTTTTAGTTAACGATAATAACCCTGTTCTTTCTCTGGGTTCAGTGTGATGTGCAACAGTGAATCATGGGAAATGAGATCCAGCAATGTGGAAACACTCACAGGTTTGCTAACAAGCCTTAAAGATTAGAGCAGAGATACTCGTGTGTGTGTGTGTGTGTGTGTGTGTGTGTGTGCAGTCTCTCTACCGCTCAGTGTCTCATGTGTGTGTGATGCAGGTGGGTGTGATAATGATCTGTCTCGGGATCGTGTGTGTGTGTGTGTGTGTAGTATTGAAGAAATCCTGGCGAAAGACTTTGGCACAGCACAAACCGATCACACAAACACACTGCGCTTGTCAAGAGTGTGAGATGGTTTTGCTCAGAAGGCTTTATAATTGGAGAAGAGGGTCGAATGCACATCCAGGGCTCATGTCACCTCAAAATCTTATATAAAACAAAGAAAATAAAGCCCATTGAGATCCTAATATTTGATTTTGGGGTGAAATATCTCCATAATATTTATATATTATACATTTTATTCATATCTGGAATTTTCATTGTCATTTATTTTAGATTTAGTGATTTTGTTATGTGTTTGTCTTTTTTTTATGTTATTATTTTTTTTAGGTTTAATTTATTTTTATTTCAGTTTTATTTTAATTTACTTTTTCAGTTAGTAATTTTATTGCTTCTGCTTAAACTTATTTCAGTTAGTTGCAACATTTCTAATTTTTGCCTAGTTTTTTTTTGTTTGTTTTAAATGAGATTTTCATCTAATATTTATATTTTATTTCAGCATTATTTCAGTTAACCAAAATGTTTTCAATTATATATTTTTTTTAGTTTTACTTGATGGGTTTGTGTGATTGATCTAGATGCACGTTAGATATAAATATGAGAAAGAGGAGGGGTTTATTTAATAGCATCATGTCTTTGCATGCGCCGTCTGTTTAGTGGCTTCATCACACAGGCGTTATAGATCAGTTAATGCAAACGTGCCTCAAAATGTGCTGAAAGTAATTGCACGCCACCGTCCCCATCTTGCGTGTCGTTCTTAGTGTTAGGATGTGTTAGTTTAGTGAAAAAGGCTCAATCAATACTGAGACTAATTTACACAAAGAAGATTTGCACTAAAAAGAATGAGAATGACAATCTGAATCCTCAAACATGCTCAAGTAGCCTCACTGTTCAATGAATTCAGCTGAGGGAGGGACAGAGAGGGAGAGAGAGAGAGAGGGGGAGAGAGAGAGAGAGAGAGAGAGAGAGAGAGAGAGAGAGAGAGAGAGAGAGAGAGAGAGAGAGAGAGAGAGGGGGAGAGAGAGGGGGAGAGAGGGAGAGGGAGTGGGAGAGAGAGGGAGTGGGAGAGAGAGAGAGAGAGCGGGATTGAGAGTGGGAGAGAGAGAGAGGGAGAGGGAGAGGGAGAGAGAGGGAGAGAGAGAGACAGTGGGAGAGAGAGAGAGGGAGAGGGAGAGAGAGGGAGAGAGAGAGAGAGAGAGAGAGAGAGAGAGGGGGAGAGAGAGGGGGAGAGAGGGAGAGGGAGTGGGAGAGAGAGGGAGTGGGAGAGAGAGAGAGAGAGCGGGATTGAGAGTGGGAGAGAGAGAGAGGGAGAGGGAGAGGGAGAGAGAGGGAGAGAGAGGGAGTGGGAGAGAGAGAGCAGGATTGAGAGAGGGAGAGGGAGTGGAGAGAGAGAGAGAGAGAGGGAGAGGGAGTGGGAGAGAGAGAGCGGGATTGAGAGAGGGAGAGGGAGTGGAGAGAGAGAGCGGATTGAGAGAGGGAAAGGGGGGTGGAGAGGGAGTGGGAGAGAGAGAGTGGGATTGAGAGAGGGAGAGGGAGTGGAGAGAGAGAGAGCGGGATTGAGAGAGAGAGAGAGAGAGAGAGAGAGAGAGAGAGAGAGAGAGAGAGAGAGAGAGATAGATGCTGGAGCGGGTCTTTGTTGAAGCAACACTGGAGTGTAAAAGTGCTGCAGAGTTAAAGAACGAGAGGAAACTGGCAGACAGGAATGGACAGAATGAGTGAGAATGTCATGGATCCAGGAGAGAAAAGGCAAAACTCTAGAGCTGGTCAAGAGGATCGAGTGAGTCGACTGAGCATCAGAACGGGGATTGAAGAGACTTTGAGCGTGGCATGATTGCTGCTGGTGTGAGTGTTTCAGAAACTGCTGATCTACTGGGATTTTCACACACAAGCGTCTCTAGGGTTTACAGAGAATGATCCGAAAAAGAGGAAATATCCCGTGAGCCGCAGTTCTGTGGGTGAAAAGCCTTGTTCATTTGCATTCTGGCTCAGAGCCACAAACCCTGAGGTTCGCTGGTGCTTTGCTTCAGATGACCAGACCTCGTTAGTAAATCAATTCAAAAAGCATCTGCTAAATGAATCAAATATAAATGTTAAAGACCTGATGAAGCAGAAGAGATGAGAGCTATTCCTGTAAACACAGGGGAATGAAAGCCAGACTACGGCTGTTTAATATATGGATGATATTTTAAGAAAGAGAAATATATAGAGAGAGGAGAAGGTTTTCTTGCCCAGTCTGTGGGCGCAAAGCAAAGGAAGAGAAACGAACACAACACTGGAATCTGCTGTGTGGCTGTGTGTGTGTGTGTGTGTGTGTGTGTGTGTGTGTGTGTGTGTGTGTGTGTGCATGTGCGTGTGTGTGTGTGTGTGCGTGTGTGTGTGTGCGTGTGTGTTTCAAGGAAGGTAAATGACCTAAACATGAGTCAGAAAGAGTCTCTCCTCTTTAAACATCACTGTGACGTTCTTCTGTGAAACACAAAGGAGAGATACAGAGAGAACAGTGCAAAGCAAATATAATTAGGATGAGTGTTG
Organism: Rhinichthys osculus; assembly: GCA_029959095.1. Taxonomy (NCBI): domain Eukaryota; kingdom Metazoa; phylum Chordata; class Actinopteri; order Cypriniformes; family Leuciscidae; genus Rhinichthys; species Rhinichthys osculus. The sequence goes on along the minus strand of JARWKJ010000011.1, from coordinate 40,862,902 downwards.
AATGCTTCTGTGTGTGTTTATGTGATTTAAGGACAATGCAGCTGACTAGAACCGAGCCACACACAGACACACATCTATAGCAAAACAAGTTGAGAAGCTGGTAGAGGTTCATTATAACCCGTGCGCCTCCTCCACAGATCTGCTTTCACAGTCCACACTACAGGGCGTTTTCAAATTCATCCACTGAAAGAGCTTGTTCAATAAGACAAAAACACTGTTTCTGTGTGGACAGAAGGACAAAACCTAGAGACAAAGATGCGTTTTGAAATGTATCCGATCCGTGTAGATGTAGCCTTTGTCAGATTTAGACACAATGGAAAACTAACATTCATTTACTCCACAACTGCGTTTTGGCCTGAAAACGCAAACATTTGAAAACGGGATTCATTTTCAAGTTTTTGAAAATGATACAGTTGTTGGCAAATTTGAGAAAATGGTGACGTCATGCGCATGCGTACGTGTTCAGTCAGTGTTTCTTGACAAAGTGGCATCGCCCCCTACTGGCCTGGCAGCAGAAGACAGCGTTTTAGTCGTTTTCGCAGATCCGTTGTGAACGGGGATCTTTTTTGACAACGCTGCGAACCCTGAACCTAAACGCACCCTTAACCCTCTGGGGTCCTTCGGCCCAAATGGACCCGAAGCATTTAAATATTTTTTATTTAAAAATCATAGCTTTATCGGAATGGTCCGAAATTGGTGACTTTGTTGGTACTTGGTATATGAACACCCAAAAAAATTGGGGACAGGATTTGAATAGTCTAAGTGGTTGTAAAAAAAATAGTAACACTCAGGACCTTCGGGTCCAAATGGACCCGCATATAGGAAATGAATGGGAAATTGGCAAAAATGTGAAAATACAGAGTTTTTTTGTGTGTACAATCTACAAATCAGCCACGATCCAGAAAAAAAGCACACAACAGTGAAGGGGTGAATCTATAAAACATCAAGAGTGCAAAACAGACACATCCACACACACACACACACACACAAACACACACAAACACACTTTTATACACATACACACTAATAAATTCAGATTACACATGGGTTTTGAATTTTTAAAATGCTCAGTTTGTCCACCAGATGGCATCCATCTCATTTCAAAAATTGCTTTCATGAGGCCTAGGCTTGACTCTAAAATGAAATACAGCTTTAAAAAAAAAACAAAAAAAAAAAAAACATTTTCTATTATATTCAATGGGGGAAAAAATGTGTCATAATTATTGCATTAATATTAATTATAAATCAGTTTTATATTTGAAATTATCTCAAAACACCAAAAAAGAAAAGAAAAAATATTATAAAAAAACAAGTAAAAAAAAAAAAGATGATTTTTTTTAAATAAATATTAATCCCACCCTTCTGGCCCATTTGGATCCGAAGGTCCTGAGTGTGACTCTGAAATGAAGGACCCCAGAGGGTTAAAGGGTTAGTTCACCCGAAAATGAAAATTATGGCATTAATGACTCTCCCTCAGGTCGTCCCAAGCCCGTAAGACCTCCGTTCATCTTCAGGAACACAGTTTAAGATATTTTAGATTTAGTCCGAGAGCTTTCTGTCCCTCCATTGTAAATGTATGTACGGTATACTGTCCTTGTCCAGAGAAGAAATAAAGACATCATCAAAGTAGTCCATGTGACATCAGTGGGTTAGTTAGAGTGTTGAAGCATGAGAAATACATTTTGGTCCAAAAATAACAAAAACTAGGACTTTAAATCTAAAATATCTTAAACTGTTTTCTGAAGATGAACGGAGGTCTTACGGGCTTGGGACGACATGAGGGAGAGTCATTAATGCCATAATTTTCATTTTCGGGTGAACTAACCCTTTAATACAAGGGTCAGTTTTAGCTAATAGCTGAAATCTCACACACACACACACACAGAATGATGGAGGAACTGAAGTTTGTATCTCTCATCACACAGAGGAAAATGCTTCATATTAAAGAGACAAGATCATTTCATCATTTTTGTCTAATATTTATTGGGTGTGTTTGGGTGGAGAGCGAGTGAGTCTTTCTCCAGAGGCAGACAAATAGATGGAAAACAGGAAAGATGAGTAGAAACGAAGTGTCATTAAGAACAATAAAGAGAAGGGGATGTCATTTATGAGGGAATATAGAAAGAGAGAGAGAGTAGAAGATCATAACAGAAGAATACTGTCTTTATAATACGATTTAGATGTTAATAAAACCAGTTGCTCATGGCTATAATACACCTACTGTCTGAAATCATACGTTACTAGAGATAGAAACTCTAAACCACATATAGATATTTTAATAATAAATGAGAGACTGCGTGAAACAGAGAGACTTAAATTAAAAGAAGGAAAACGTTGAGTATTATACTCATAATGAAAAAACGGAAGAAAAGTGAACGCAATTATATTTAATATGGAAATTTATATTGTGCATACAGAAAATGAAACCTATTTTTAGGTCTCAATTTTTGCATTTTATTAAATTAAGTGTATTAACCCCAACTTTTGCAGTACTGCAATGTGAAAAACACAATTATATATCATTTAAATTGTAAAGTATTTTAAATGATTTATTATAATGTATAATGAGAATTTCAAATGAGCACAAAAGTAAAGCCCCCAGAGGCATTACAGTGAGACTGAAAAAAAGTGTTTAAAAACAATCACAATGCACACCTTAGTACTTCTAGACTGTTGCTGATTCATTTTCCAGCATTTGCGGACGCTGTGTGAAAATGCAGCGCACCTCGACTGTGTCCACTCCATGAGTTCAGCATTAAACACAACACAGATGTATTATTGAACAGAGCCCGAGCTCGTCTGTTCTGCAGTCTGGAGCACTGGATGATTCATCGTCTTCATTCTGCAGTCATTCAGCTCATGAAAAACAGGTGCAGATGGAATAACAATGTTTCAAGACCGCACAATCACAAAGATCTGCCAGAATCTTGCTGAATCTCACACGAGTCTCCTCTAGAGTTCCAGAAGAGGTCAAAACTGCTCGGGTTTACAGAGAGCCCAATGTGTATTAACACAAGTCTCTCTGTCTGCGCATCTATATTTCACCAACTTTCTCTTGTTTCTTCACTTAAAAAAAAAAAGTTAATTGTCATTTTGATTATTTAAAGTGCATCGTTCTTAGAAAAAAGGGTTCTATGTTGAACTCTATGGGCCCTATTTTAACAAGCAACTTTGTGGGCGGATCTCGGCGCTCTTGCTATTTAACCGGCGGGATAAATGACTCTTGCGCTCGACGCAAATCTAAAAGGGGTTGGTCTGAAATAGCTTCATTATTCATTGGTGTGGTTTGGGCGTAACGGGAAACAAACCAATAAGAGCGTCATATCACATTCCCTTTAAGAGCATGATGAACGAGGTGCGCTTGTTCCATGGCGCAATACTATTATAACGGTGCATTTACCAGGCGCGCTTCAGAATCAGTTCTCAGCCAAGGAGATCGATGTTCTCGTCAGGGCCGTAAAAGAAAGAGAAGTGACATTGGGGATGGGACAAACCCACCCAAATTAGCTTCGGTTAAACATGCATATAATAATTTGGGTAAATGTGTAAGCTTTATGCCTATTTTTCCCATCGTCATGGACACAACAATGATTTCCCTCGTGTTTTAATATTTTTCCTTATAATAATGTATCATTTGCAAAAAGTAAAATGCATCTGTGTAGATGAGAGAATCATCTACAGTGTATGCGCGTGGTTCACACTCTGTATTATGGCCAAGCATGCGCGCTTAACCCTCTGGGGTCCTTCGGCCAAAATGGACCCGAAGCATTTACTTTTTTTTTTTTTTTTTTTTTTTTTAAATCATAGCTTTATCGGAATGGTCCGAAATTTGGTGACTTTGTTGGTACTTGGTATATGAACACAATGACACAATTGGGGACAGGATTTGAATAGTCTAAGTGGTTGTAAAAAAAATAGTCACACTCAGGACCTTCGGGTCCAAATGGACCCGCATAGGAAATGAATGGGAAATTGGCAAAAATGTGAAAATACAGAGTTTTTTTGTGCGTACAATCTACAAATCAGCCACGATCCAGAAAAAAAGCACACAACAGTGAAGGGGTGAATCTATAAAACATCAAGAGTGCAAAACAGGCACATCCACACACACACACACACACACACACACACACACACACACACACACACACAAACACACACACAAACACACTTTTATACACATACACACTAATAAATTCAGATTACACATGGGTTTTGAATTTTTAAAATGCTCAGTTTGTCCACCAGATGGCATCCATCTCATTTCAAAAATTGCTTTCATGAGGCCTAGGCTTGACTCTAAAATGAAATACAGCTTTAAAATAAATAAATAATAATATTATATTCAATGGGGAAAAAATGGGTCATAATTATTGCATTAATATTAATTATAAATCATTTTTGTTTTTGAAATTATCTCAAAACACCAAAAAAGAAAAGAAAAAATATTATTAAAAAAAAGAAAAGAAAAAAAAGATGATTTTTAAAAAATACATATTAATCCCACCCTTCCGGCCCATTTGGACCCGAAGGTCCTGAGTGTGACTCTGAAATGAAGGACCCCAGAGGGTTAAAATAGCATCTGAATGTACGCGCAACGCGCCACTGACTTTAGACTAGGTTTTTTCTGGTCAGTGGCGCAATTGTTTTCTAGAACTGCAAAATAGCACTAGGGATTGTTTGCGCCAAAACATGCCTCCTTTTTTACGCTGAACCGCCCAGGGAGCGCAAGTTCATTCCCTAGTTTGCCGACATGCGTCTGTGGAGGGAAAAGCCCGCTTTGCACGGGTGCAAAAAACGAATGATACATGCGGCGGTGTACAAAGTCAATTGCGCTGGTTGCAAGACCCATGCCCTATGGGTTCTTGACTCAATGTTAAAGAACGCTTTATGCCATAAATGATTGCATTAATACTATTTTTTATGTTTAACAGGTTATTTTTTTCTAGTGATAAAGTGTTTACAAGATGTTTAATTCATACAATTTAATTACAATTACAAATTTATTAAAGCAAAATTAATTAATTAAAACTAAATCCATAAAATGATCCCAAGATGGAACCCCTATGAAGTTCTAAATGAAGCGCCTGACGGAACCCTTGAACTTTGCTAGGAGTGTATTTTTTTACCGGCCTCACTGAAAATCACGGTTTCTGGCTTAAACCTCTTTTGGTCAGTTTGTCTGAAAACTATAAAATAACAATCAAATAAACAATTTTGTTTAAGTAGTATTATTTCTCTCGAGTGTTGATGTGCAGAGAGCACATACTAGCTAGAAATTATTGTACGTTTTATTGTTTTTCCTGTTTGTTTGTCTTTTAGCGCATAGCAGAACATATATATGATGCATATTTTAAAAAGACTTCACAGTAAACATTAAGATCTTATGTTGTCTTTATTAATAGTAAGTAAACTAAAATAAACATTGACTAATCTCAAGTTAGAATTCTTATTTCACTTGTTTATGGTGAACGTATGTTGTTAACAAACAAAACATAAATTGACTTACATTAAGTAACATTTTGGCTTGGTTTTTAAAATAAATAATCTGGTAACACTTATCATTACGGTTCCATTTGCTAATAGCAATGGAAAACACTTCTAAAGCATTTATTCCTCTAAATTGATGTTAATTTCAACATTTACTTTTGCATTGTTAAAATCAAAACTTATCTGTTAATGGACCCGAGTTAACATGAAGGAACAATCAACAGTTGTATGATTATTGATGAATACTGTACAAATGCATTGCTCATTGTTAGTTACAGTTAGTTAATGCGTTAACTAACTTTAACTAATGGGACCTTATTGTAGAGTGTTACCCAAAATATTTTAACTTTGTATGGTTTTGTCTTCGGGAAAATAAATATTTTTGATTAGTATTAAAACAAAGTATAAGTTTTGAACCACTAAATAAAATGAGTTTTTTTTGTTTGTTTTTTTTGTTGTTGGTCTAAGTATAATTTTTTAATCAAATCTGATGAGAAACCTCAGTTGATTGTCCTTAGATCTGAGCCGTGACATGTTCCTCTGATCTGTGTGTGTTGACAGGGTTGAGGAGAGCTTCAAGACTCTGTTCTGGTCCATATTCGGGCTCTCCGAGGTGATTTCTGTGGTTCTGAAGTATGACCATAAGTTCATCGAGAACATCGGTTACGTGCTGTACGGGGTTTATAACGTCACGATGGTGGTGGTTCTCCTCAACATGCTGATCGCCATGATCAACAACTCCTACCAGGAAATAGAGGTACGGCAGTCAAGTCTGAATAAAACACATCTAAGCCTCCTTAAAGCAAGATACATTTACCTGACAAACAGGGTAGATTACTTAAAATTGTAGTCCGTTACAGATTAAAAATTACATGACGGAAATTGTAGTTAGTTTACACACTCTAGGTAGCCTATTTTTGATTACTTTTAGATTACTTTTGACCTGACTCAACTACCATATTAATATAAAACGCGAAGAGAAAGAACATATTTGTCTTTGTTATCAACGACATGAAGTGGATTAAACATTACTAAACTACAGGGGGTTTGTGAGTTAATACTTAAATCATATTTTTTTTTTTAAATAAAACACTTGAAGACTAAAAAAGATGAAATATTCTATTTGTCGACCTGCATGTGAATGTGACAGAGAACTGTAAACATGCCGATGTGTTGATCAATTATTGACACTTTAACTTTAAAATTTTAAGTAAATATTAATTTAATCTAAATTTAGCCCAAGGGGTTTGACTGACAAAAAAAAAAAAAAAGGGGAATAAATGTACTAATAAAGGACTTAATTTTTGTAATCTGATCATGTAATCCAGATTACATATAATCAGTTAGCAGTCAGCCAGCACAAATATTAAAGTGTTTTACTTGTTGAATATTCTGTTTCACGCTGAACTAGTTCAGATTTTGGAAGCAGAAACCTCACGAAATGAATGATATGATTTATGTCTTGGTGTTCGTGTTGAATGTCTGGCTCTCTGCAGGAAGACGCTGATGTGGAGTGGAAGTTTGCTCGTGCTAAACTCTGGTTGTCGTATTTCGATGAGGGACGGACGCTGCCTGTTCCGTATAACCTTGTGCCCACCCCGAAATCCTTCTACTACCTGATCCTCCGAGCCAAGTCCTGCCTTATACGCCTGTGTAAGGGCAAAGGTCATCGGCATAACAACGAGCTGGAGATGGGCATGCTCAATTCACGGCCGAAGGTAACACACACTCAATTATGCAATTTAGGGTACTTACATATTTAGTTTTAACTTAATTTATGTTCCTGGTTGACTTATCTGGTTTAATCCGTCTCAGCTCACTCTCGTCTGCAGTTTTGCATCTGGTTCACAGCTGCAGACGGACAGAAGGACTTTGATTCAAATCTTTTAAATGGAAATGATCTTGTAGAACCTGTAGACGTCTGTAGAACTAATGCAGAATACTGAAGAGAATTGACACTGAAACAGAGTCTGGGAAGGAATTAAATTGTGTATAGAATATGCATGCGGTCAAATATATAGTGTAATATTCTATATTATAAATATAAATAACATAATTGAAATATGTAATATAAATATATATATTATTAGTAATTTAATTTGTAGAAATAATTGTAGAATTTACTGTACAATTTACTGTAAGATTATATATGTATAATGATGTATATATATATATAATTATTAAAAACAATTGTATTTATAATGTACCTTTCTTATACAATAAATAATATTATATATTATAGATATAAATTAAATATAATTTAAATAGATAATGTGTACTTTTAATTTGTAGAAAATAATTGTAGAAATTATGTATATATATATGTGTGTATTCTATATATTTATTTATATATAACATTGTTATGAATAATTGTATTAAGAAACTAACAGAACATAACGGTGACAATAATTTAAACATTTAATGTGTAAATTAAATTGTAGAAATAATTATCACATATGTATATGTATAATTGTGTGTGTGTGTGTGTGTGTGTATGTATATATATATGTATGTAGAAATAATTGTAGAATTGGTTGCATAGAATTTATTGTTATAGATAAATATATTTAGGACAATAAATTCTATACAACATAAATTCTACAATTAGTTCTACAGTGCTAGAAGCTGCTAAAAGATCGTTCAAGACCATTGATATATGGTACATAATATATTATGTTTATGAGCATGACATATATTATTATGTAGTAATTTCTTCTGAAAATTATATATATATATATATATATATATATATATATATATATACATACACACATCTATTTTACAAATTTAAGTAATTAAATACTTTATCAATGCGATGTACTTCATCTCTTTTTAATACTTTCTCCTTTCATTTGGGATGTGATCATGCACACAAAACAAAACATATAAAAAAATCATGTTTCTCATAACAAAGGAATCAGTCAATGCAAAAAGCAGTCATGCATTATGAATATGATAGAAATACACCTTTGATGCCCATCAGTTGAAGATGCTGTATTCTGGGTATTAGTATATCTGTGTTTTATCAGGCTGATCATCATCGAGCAAATCTCAGGAGTCGAGAGGAGAACACCTTGAAGAAACCCATCAAAAACCCCACAAGACATCAGGTGAGGGACGCAACAAACACGAGAAACTGACGAGAGTTCATTATGATCCTGTTAACATGACAAGATCTTCTCCCTCATTTCTGTCTAACAGAAGATAATGAAGCGTTTGATTAAGCGATATGTTTTGAAGGCTCAGGTCGACAGAGAGAATGATGAAGTTAATGAAGGTAAAACCCAGTAAATTCACTGTATTTCACCCACGTCCTCCTGTGTGTGTTTCATAAGCAGAAGCATCTTGTTTGTGGTCACCTTAAATTATGTGTCTTGTTGATGACTTGTACTTTCTTTAGAAAAAGTCGAAATCTGCTTATATACGAGTAACTCTCTCTCTCTCTCTCTCTCTGTGTGTGTGTGTGTGTGTGTGTGACAGGTGAACTGAAGGAAATAAAACAGGACATCTCCAGTCTGCGCTATGAGCTTCTGGAAGAGAAATCTCAGACCACTGGAGAACTGGCTGACCTCATTCAACAACTCAGTGACAAGTTCGGCAGGAACGCCAAGAAACAACCCTGAGACAGACAGACAGACAGACAGACAGACAGACAGAGAGACAGACAGACAGACAGACAGACAGACAGAGACAGAGAGAGAGAGAGTAATGTAATGCAATGGCCAATGCTTTGGCAATACTGTATATGTCATGCAAATAAAGCTCTTTTGAATTGAATTGAATTGAATTGAGAGAGAGAGAGAGAGAGAGAGAGAGAGAGAGAGAGAGAGAGAGAGAGAGAGAGAGAGAGAGAGAGAGAGAGAGAGAGAGAGAGAGAGAGAGAGAGAGAGAGAGAGAGAGAGAGAGAGAGAGAGAGAGAGAGAGAGAGAGAGAGAGAGAGGGTTTACATGACAAAAAGTCACGTAAGTAGTTTAGGAAAAGAATCTGGACACTTGAGACACTTAAAAATGTCTGAATGTCATTCCTCAGTCACATAATATCAAATCAGGTGTCTCTTAAAGGGTTAGTTCACCCCAAAATGAAAACTCTGTCAGTAATGACTCTCCCTCATGTTGTTCAACCCCGTAAGACTTTCGTTCATCTTCAGAACACAAATTAAGATATTTTTGATTAAATTTGAGAGCTGTCTCACTCCTCCATAGGCTTCTAAGGCATCAAAACTGGCCCTTAGACACACTTGCCCACACACACACACACACACACACACACACGTTACAGTATTTGTAGGCCTTTACTGAAGACTTTGCCTGTATAAAGCTCTTGCTCACACAGACTAAGGTCAGATAAAGAGAGCGTTTACATGATGTACAACTTTAATAGCCGGCCCAGAAAAGTTATGAAAGACATCGTTAAAATAGTCCGAGTGACGACAGCGGCTCAATCTTAACTTTATCAAGCGACGAGAATACTTTCTGTGCGCAAAAATAAAATAAAATAAAAATAACGACTTTATTCAACTGTTCATTTCCTTCTCTGTGGGCCTCGAGATAGTTCACGTAGTGTAACAGCGCAGCGCTTCTGTGTTGTACGTCACACGCATCACACCAGTGATGGAGTACTCGAGTCCTTATTCTCTGGACTCGAGTCGGACTCGAGACTCCATTCTCTAGACTCGTGACTCGACTTGGACTCGCGGACTGATGACTATACTTGGACTCGGACTCGAGAATATATAAAATCGGACTTGAGCATTCATCAAATGAATGACGTTGTTTCTGACTAAATAGGTTATAAAAATTTTATATAAGATGTTACACTTTTCCGGTTTCGGGGTCCAAGACCAGCCGTGATCTATTTTTTCCCTCACAGACACTGCTACCGCTCGCTCTCCTTGCTTGACAACACACTCACTGACGTCACTCACTTTACGCTGCATTCTCGTGAGAGCGATAACGTAACACTCATGTAACACTAGATAAGTTCCTCTACATCTAATCAGCGATTTCGATTTTGGCACGCTGACCACTAAGGAGCGAATGTACAGTGACGTGACATAACTGCCAGGTTTAAACTGTGCTTTCGTGCTATGGCTAGCGCTGAGCCAAAGTCGGACGCGCTCAGCGCTTAATCCCGCTTATCATACAATAACACAATTATGTTTATTTTAGCTAACAAACTAGATGGCGACCTTGACTATGTCACACATCGCAACCACTCTTTTTCTGCGGAGTTACAACTGCTTATAGCAATGCATTTTCTGTTAGTTTTTTTTGCCGCAGTTACATTGGGATTTAGTTTGCTTTTCAAAATTTAAAAATTGTTTTTCTTTTAACATATTCGTCAAGAAGAATGCATTTCTCCTCCTCTGTCCAATTATGCTTTC
>JARWKJ010000011.1:40799529-40847029 GCA_029959095.1 Rhinichthys osculus | reverse complement strand
CTCACAGTGTGTCTGACTGTGATTCAGATCATCATGTGACTGTGTGCTGCTTATTCATGAGCTGTTTCGTGGCCTTCTCTCCGATTGATCCGTGACTAATGAACTGAAAAAATACCTGAATTCATATTCCTCACGCCTCCTTTTATTTGTCTAAATATTTGTTGTAATTAATTCAACTCAAACGGCTTAAAGTCAACATGAAACACTGTTTGCAACTCATTTTACTCCCATAATCATACTTTTTTCTTTAGAGTAAACATACTTTTTATTCTCTCTCTCTCTCTCTCTCTCTCTCTCTCTCTCTCTCTCTCTCTCTCTCTATATATATATATATATATATATATACTCACCTAAAGGATTATTAGGAACACCTGTTGAATTTCTCATTAATGCAATTATATAATCAACCAATCACAAGGCAGTTGCTTCAATGCATTTAGGGGTGTGGTCCTGGTCAAGACAATCTCCTGAACTCCAAACTGAATGTCAGAATGGGAAAGAAAGGTGATTTAAGCAATTTTGAGCGTGGCATGGTTGTTGGTGCCAGACGGGCCGGTCTGAGTATTTCACAATCTGCTTGGTTACTGGGATTTTCACGCACAACCATTTCTAGGGTTTACAAAGAATGGTGTGAAAAGGGAAAAACATCCAGTATGCGGCAGTCCTGTGGGCGAAAATGCCTTGTTGATGCTAGAGGTCAGAGGAGAATGGGCCGACTGATTCAAGCTGATAGACGAGCAACTTTGACTGAAATAACCACTCGTTATAACCGAGGTATGCAGCAAAGCATTTGTGAAGCCACAACACGCACAACCTTGAGGCGGATGGGCTACAACAGCAGAAGACCCCACCGGGTACCACTCATCTCCACTACAAATAGGAAAAAGAGGCTACAATTTGCAAGAGCTCACCAAAATTGGACAGTTGAAGACTGGAAAAATGTTGCCTGGTCTGATGAGTCTCGATTTCTGTTGAGACATTCAGATGGTAGAGTCAGATGATGTGAAAATTGATCATTTTATCTGTAACTTTAACACTGATCTTAAAGCGCTGGTTCTTCCTTCAGGGATATCATCATGTGTGATATCATCGTCCTCTGTGGCCGTCGCTGTGTTCACACACCATGTGTGCTGTGAACCCTCAATGACAGTCACTAGAGCTAGACAGAACATCTGCTGATACGGGACACACACGCTCTCTGAAAGAGTCTCTTGATTTTAAAGTGACTCAACAATGCTTCGTTCCACTCAATTTAACATTTGGATATTGCCTGGCAACTGTCCATTGACTGCCAAAGGGCTTGTGAAAACATTTCCAAAGATATACTCATAAAAGAGTCTCTGGAGTGTATATGAGGGTATCATTTTATTTATATATCAAGTTGTTGTTGTTGTTTTTTTCATTCAAGAAAGGAGTTACTCTGACTAATACTGCACACTGTACTTCACTGGTGATAGGAAACTTAAATGTGTTTTTTGACGGTACATTATTGTTCATTTTTGGTAACACTTCACAGTTAGTTCTGATTAGTTAATGCATTAACACAATAAAGCAACAATTAATCTGTCAACTTTGGTTAATAAAACTGCAATTGCTCATTGTTAGTTCATGTCAGTTAAATAATATTAGCAGAGACAACCTTTGATTTTAATAATGTGTTAGTAAATGTTGAAATTTACATTAAGTAAGGCATAATCCATGGCTACCTGTGCTTTAAACAATTACAAATCACAACCTGGTTGCCTCTGAAGAGTGCGTTCAAATAATGTAATGCACAGCTAGCCGTGGATTATGCCTCTTATACAATGGTCATTTGCCAGCATTTACAATTTAAAGCTGTTATTCATGTTTGCAAGCCCATATTTGACGGGAAGTATAAAAATTACAGTTATTTTTGTCAGTTACGGCTTGTGACGGCCCACTTTAAACGATTTTTATTAATAAATTAACTTTGCTACTCAATCGCTACATGATATCACTCAGCAAGGAGGTGATGACGGTGCTGTTTTTGAAGTAATTAAACTCACAGCTTCATTGCTAATAGAGAGACGCTCCACAGAATCAGGTAATTCACACTTCTCTCTCTCGATAGGCTAATTCTTTCAAATAAATGTTATGATTCTATCAAATAACTGTAATCTTACCACTCTACTTTATCTCTATCTGATTTACAGCAGGCAGAATGCTAAATCTAACGAGTCGTAGCTGACGAAAATAAGCGCCATTTGAATTTTTTTTCATAAACACTTTTTGTTATTCTGGTCGAAACTCACTTCACATCAATACACTCTAAAAAATGCTGGGTTGTTTCAACCCAAATTTGGGTCAAATATGGACAAACCCAAATGTTTGGTTAAAAATGTAAATAAAAAAATTACAGTTTAAAGTGAAACTTGAAGTTGGGTTAAAATGTTAAATTCCATTTTTAACCCAAATTTGGGTTAAAATAACCCAGCGTTGTTTAGAGTGTAATAGAAGTGGCCTAAATATTTTGGCGTTTTACCCGGAGCTTCACGTCTTCATTTCTCTGTCAACATTATCAATGCCGAGATGAATCTGCAGCAGTCAGGTGGTACGTAAGAGCTCTGCAAGTTGTTTATATCCATTATTATTGTAATGTTATGTGCTTTGAGACATGAGGTAGATTAACGCCGTCTTTGCAGACTCTGTGTGTGTTTTGAAGGAGGCGTGGCTTTGGAGATGCTAATTTGCTATTGCTAGCCTCTCCGAAATTGCCTACCCTACCTTTAATGCTCACTTTCCAGCCAATTAGAATCGAGTATTCAGACAGACCAAGGTATATAACTAAGATTAATTATTGCTTTGGAAGTTCTTATAGTAATTAGTAAAGTGTTACAATTTTTATTATGCTCATGCATTTAAATATGGCTGTGCATTTGTTGCTATTTTTAAACGATTGAAAAAGACAAAATCTTCTTGTGTAGTGCAAAGGATACTGGGAAATAGTAGATCAAACGCTGAAAGATTTGTTCAATATAAGGGGAACATTTTATCAGTTATTTTAGCTGTATTGTGTTGTTTTCTCATGGTTTAGATGCACTGAAGCGAGAGACGGCACATCTGTCTAGCCCGAAAAGCCCATAAAAAGCCGTGAGCGGACGGGACGATGGGGTCAAACGTCTCGTAAAAGGCCAGTATATATTGAGCATGTCTGCTGTGAAGTGTTGTTCCTCACTTCCATATCGCTGTTCCCTCATAAACACACCTTCTGTTCTTCATCACTTTCATTCACATGAGGACAGTGTATCTGTCTTTCAGAAGTCTTTGGGAAGTGCTTAAAGAAACTAATTAAAAAGCTGTCATCGTTTACTCACGCTCAGTCAGTTTTGATTTCGTGTTGGCTTTTTATCAAGAGCTTAACATCATTCGCCATTTTGTTATGTATACTTCATTTCTTTGCTCAGGTGAGCCTATTTTTTGTTATTAATTGCCTTCTGCGAATCACTCCTGTGTTGGATATAAAAATCAAATTTGCAGCTTTTTTTATCTCCATGGAGACTCGTCTAGGCACTTCCTGAATTTCAGTATGAAATATGCCTTTAATTTCCATTCGGCGTTCCCTGTGAGCGGCAGGATGATTCATCCTCCTGTGGTCTATCAGAATCCCGTTGGTTTGTCTGAGCCGCTGGTGGGCAGATGTGGCTCGACCCAGCGGGATCGTGGAGGAGGAGGAGGATACCCTTTTGTCTTTAAATTTGCTCTACCAGAAGCTTTGGTCACACACATCCTCTTATAACCTACAGCAAAAGACACAGAACTTCCTCATTTAGGTTAATCGTTATATTTATGACATTCGCCAACAGGTGAACGGATTGCTAGATGTCTGCATTTACATATGAGAATCAAAATGATTTATTCACTTAAAAGTGCTATATGTATTTTTTAGCGGCCTCTATCGGTGATGTTTCAGATTGCAACCAATTTTTACAAGAGCGCGCGTGCTCGAACACAAGAGCGAGCACTCATGGTGCCGGCCACACTGAGACTTTCAACACACCGGAGAAAGCATCACACAACATGCTGGAAACTCATGTAAACTCCCACTGCAACGTTACAATAATAGGCTACTTTTATCAGCTTGACGTTGAACTAATGCTCCATGCTCGTACCATGACAACGTTACATTGACTGCATTTAGCCGACATGTGGGGTTATCTAGCATAAGGCATTTCACTAACTATTCGTGTATCTTTCACAATCAGGCAGCGCAATGTCAACATAGATGAATGTATAATATGATAACGAAAACGGTTAGTGACTAGACTGAACAATTTCAGTGTAACAGTAAGATCGTAGTAGCATTACTGTACTGAACGTGTCTGGAAATGTGTATTATAAACAATATGATAGTAGTGGGATGAGTGACGTTAGACAGTAGATCTAGTACACAAAATAAAAGTTACATCCTAAAGCACCTACTTTTTGTTATCCTGGAACAGTCGTTTGTATTCATTTCATGTCTCATGTGTTGTAGTTTACCTTGCTATTTCATTACAGTTTACCATTATTTATTTTAGCATATCTGAAAACTTGTAATTTATCACAATAAAAATAGCGGACTCTCCAGGTCTCTCCATAATTCAAACGCTCTGCCGATGTTGATCCGTGTTTTCGTCCTAAGTCGATCCGATTCACGTTTGGCCTGACGAGCTTCAGCAGATACATTTTGTTTTGTTTTTTATATTTTTGTGGAGTTTGTGTTTTGTAGTGTGTGTTGTGCTGGTGGCAGGAGTGTTTGGTGTTATCAGACTCCATGTCGTCAGCTGCAGTGCCGTCGCATAGACTGTATATAAAAAGGAGAGAGGCTCGGGAGCGCGCATGCACGTCACATCCGATGGATTTCGCGGTAAATCCGACCCGGAGACTTCACATAGAAATAGGAATACTGGCCTTCAGAGGTAATAGCAAAACCCGACAAGTGGATCATTGTAATGTGTGATTACAACCCCTTCACACACAGGCAATAAAAAAAGGATTCATTTTAGAAGAAAAGTTACATATAGCACCTTTAAAGTCTGCATGAAACTGAAGTCGTGTTTGTAACGTATATCCGAGGGAAACGCTTCTGGAACAATAACAAATGTAGGGCGGGGCTTGATTATGTCCGTGGGGAATAGATTGGATGGTTGGATGATTGTGGTTTGCTATTGGTGGATCTCATGTGAGTGACAGGTTGCCCCGCCCTCACACCAGTAAACGCATCATCAGAGAAAAGAGAAGTTGCTGCAAGAGGGAGGGGAAGTTATTCTGATTCAAGATTACATGAATTAAACATGAATTAAAAAAAATAGTGAAATCATTTTTAATAAACACTGCAATATTACAAAACAAAAATGGTCCAATTTGATTTCATGGTGACTTTAAAGAGATAGTCAATGTCACCTGATGCCTAAACATCATTGGTGTTCATGTGTGGACATAATGTGCATTTTGAGTGAGTGTGAGCTATAAACAAGTTTTAAAACTCTTAAACTCCACACTTTATTTCTGTTTTTTGGAGCTTCACAGATGTGAAAATTCTTCCTTTGTGTTTCACAAACACATAACAGCATATTGGGAGAACATGAGAGTGAGTAGACGATGACAGACATGTCATTTTCAGTCAGTTTTGTAGCATTTATATTGAAATATAATATCTAATATCTAATGTGTGATGTATTATTTATTTGTAATCATCATTCTTTTTCTAATATATCAGAAATGAGCCAATGGGAAACATTGTTGCCTGCAGATATCACGTCATGGTCTCGGTCAGGTGTAAGAGACGGCCAGACATTAATCATGTGAAGGGCTTCAGGCGTTCACCTTCTGTAGATCACCGCAGATTCTCTCGCTCCTCATTCAGCTCTTCAAGTACATCATTACTTTATATTACTTTTGACCCTAAATTTTTTATTTTTTTTTCATCGGTATGGTATGAAACTCTGTGACGTTTGTGGCACTGGCTATGTTAACACACACACACACACACACACAGACACACACACACAGACACACACACACACACACACACACACACACACACACACACACACACACACACACACACACACACACACACACACACACACACACACACACACACACAGACACACACACACACACACACACACACACACACACACACACACACACTCACACACTCACGCACACACACACACACACACACACACACACACACACACACACACACACACACACACACACACACACACACACACACACTATCGTGGACATGATTGGAAAAGGCTATAGGGTTGTAAAAAACAAAAATTGTCACACTTGTACTCTTTGAAATTAGTAAATGGTACATATGAAAAAACTGAATTTCTTTTAGTGTACAATCCACAAATCAGCATTGAATAAACACTGAGCTGAATTAAGATGAACAATGACACTATTGTCTTTTTAGAGCTGCTATACAGCAGAATTTGAATATGTGATGAAGTTTGCATAATTGATTCGGTTATTTCATCACTGTGAAGCTGCTTCGAGATATGTTTTGCATAAAGTGCTACAGAAATAAATGTAACTTGACTCAACATGTTATAAATCCTTATGTTCCAGTCTGAAACAAAATCTGTCTCATATTTAAATCAATCAGAGACTGAATGAACTGATTTCACTTGAACTGAATCTTGTTTTGTTTTGAGTTGTGTTGACACATTTGAATTGAAATGAGTTGAATTAATGAATATGAAGTTTTGATTTTGGACAAAGGATATTTTCCAGGCCACCGCATGATAGTGAATCATCCGGTGCAGGGACATGATGTTGGATCATAACATATTTTTGTGTTTGTGTCCCACGCAGGAGTTTCAGCAGAGGTTGTTTTGGGACACGCTGCTGAATGTTAAACAGTCTAAATCCTGTTTCAGCTCAAGCGACACATTCAAACGTCCAGCTAATGATATAAAACGGGAAATAAACGCAGGCACGGCTCCAGGAGGAGGACCTGAAGGCTTGGGGTGCGTGACATCTGGTCTGGCGTTAGTCCAGGCGTCTTCAGGGAGTGACTGAGGAGAGGAAGAGGAATCTCACAATGCCCTCCTCCGGGAGCGTCACATGAATGCGGTGGCATGACTGACACTGGCACGGGTTTGTGGTGCATCTATGTGCCCGACTCGTTGGTTTAATTTATTTATTTATGCATTAAAAACACGTGCCAGCGCTGCAGTCTCATGACATTGCTCAGAGCTTTCTCTTTTATAGCTCAAGAGACTTATAATGAAGTATCAGCTTTGTCTCAGACGTTTCTCCTGCAAAAGAAATAAAAAGCGGTCTGAAGTGGTCAGTAGAGCCATAATCAAATAAAGCAATACTCTTAAAATTAAAAGGTTCTTAATTTTAGAACCTATATGGTTCCATCAGCCAAACGTGTGTGTTTCCAAAACATTTCCAGTGGCCAAAAACCTCATTTTCATCTAATTAAATATTGCATCTACCCTGATGAAGGTGCATTGATTTGTGTTTTTCACACAGGACATCTCTTTTTTTCCAAGACACATGGATGTGTGACAAACCCTCTCAAACATCAGTGTATTTTCACATTTGATTTGGTTTAATATCGACCTCCACCAGAACCTAACGAGAAATATCATGCTGAAGAATTCCCTTTCCTGTGTGTGTGTGTGTGTGTGTGTGTGTGTGAGCATTTGAACAGAAGGAGGTTATTGATTATATTCCTGTCCTCTCGGCCTAGAGCACAAATGCACTGGCGTATTGCAAGAAGAATGACACCACTTATTCCCAAAACATTTCTCTTTTTTTCCCCTCCTCACACACTTTTTCTTTCCCTGGAGAGAAGCCATCACTCATTACTGTCAGCAGCAAAGTCCCACCAGCACCGCCATAATCATCACCATCACCACCATCCCATTCTTTCCCATCGAGCCCGTCGCCCCGCGGCACCCTGGGATAGATACTGGACGACTGATGAGCGCTTGAGACATACAGGTGATCAGAATCCGTTAACACACACCGACAGTCCTTAGACTCTTTTGTAGCTGGATTTTTGACAATAATGTCTGGTCCACTGTGCAACTTATTCTACTTTTATATAGTGCTTCGAGTATACAAAAAGCTCATTTAAAATATATATTATTATTATCAACCGCTCAATTAGGTGTGAAAACACTCAAGCTCAAATGAATGCGTCTTTGCATTCTGAAACATGTCAAAACAATTCAAAGTGCAAAGCAAGTATTCGTGTCATTCTCAGATTTGTCACACGGGGCGCTATATCTCGAGTTAGTGTTTAAGTCTTCGTCTGTGGTCAGTTTTCTCTTTCAGCTCATGGCTGAGCAACAGTTTGAAGATAATCTTAATTAGCTAAAATGTTGACAGGTTTAAAGTCAAGTCAAGTCTCCTTTATTAAAGGTGCTCTATGTAACTTTTCTACTAAAATGAATCCTTTTTTTATTGCCTGTGTGTGAAGGGGTTGTAATCACACATTAAAATGATCCACTTGTCGAGTTTTGCTATTACCTCTGAAGGCCAGTATTCATATTTCTATGTGAAGTCTCCGGGTCGGATTTACCGCGAAATCCAACGGATGTGACGTGCATGCGCGCTCCCGAGCCTCTCTCGTTATATACAGTCTATTGTAGACGGTCAGGGAGTTACGTCCGGTTAAAGGTGCACGTTTTTCGGCTTATATCTCAGTCAATCTTTGATCAATATTCCCAAGACTCTAATCGTTCGTAGTGCTGGACGGGACCTTTCGAACGAGCCCACCCCCGAGGTCCAACTCGCCCGGCTCCCCGAGTTATAGCCGTTCGAAATCGGGGGTCCCAGCGAACGGCGATCCGGTAGGGGGCATCCCCGAGGCCCGCCACTCTAGCGTTCGGGCAAGGGTTCCCCTGGGACCTCCTCCCCCGAATTTGAGCTCTCTGGGTCTTTGCGTTCCAGAGATACGAGCGATTTTATTCTGAGATCGTGACGTCACCGGCGTCCGCAATTTTGCAGCGCGCCCGATGGTTTTCTGCTAATATCTCCGCGAAAACACCACCATAAACTATGGAACTTATATGGTTCTTTTCAGCTCGACTAGATGGTCCCAACGAGCTCGGTGCTCGCCGAATCCATCTTGTATTCGCCGAGATATTAGCGTAATTGACGGTATTGTCTATGAGTTCGAGCACGAGCGCTCTTGTAAAATTTGGTTGCAATCTGAAACATCACCACTAGAGGCCGCTAAAAGTTACATAGAGCACCTTTAATATTGCGCTTTTATACAATGCAGTTTGTTTCATAGCAGCTTTACAGTGATAACAGGAAAATAATGCAACAAAATTTCAATTAGTCGGAGGATATCAAACATGTTTGAATTTTTGGACCGATTTTAGAACACGTTTACATTTGTCATGTGTCTCAGTGTGAGTTTGTGTTCGGAACAGCTTGTGTGTGAGTCGTTTACTGTGTGATGGCCAGTTTTTCGGCAAGTGTCTGATGTTAAAATCAGTTCAGATTGTGTAGTGTCTTCTAGCCTTGCGATGGTTTGCTGGTCTTTAACCTGCTGGTGACCTAAACCCTCTAAAACCATCCAAACAGACCAGCTTAAAGTGCTTGGCCAGGCTGGGAGACATAAGACATGTGCAAATAGACAGTGCTATCAGCGGGAGCAATTCACTCTTAATGGATTCCCATTAAATCCCCTTCAAAGATGTGATGCGCCTCACAAACTTTAACACATCCAGCAATATGTTGATCATCAGAAGCTCTTATTGCAGGAGTCTGGTGGCATGTGAACAACACCCTTGCGCCGCAGCGGATTCTGAGAACTGTGTGTGTCCGTGAACAGTGACGGTCCGCCGTCGTGCCATCTGAGGTCAGACTGTATTCTCACTGACTCAAGAGTGAAAGCAGAACACACAGAATCCGTTCTGTCACACTGCCAGGACAAACAGCAGAGCATGTGGCGCCTCTGTCTGCTCGCACCTGTCCCCGGGTTATTATGGGACGCAGGGCTCGAATCCGCACACACACACACTACAACTAGCCCGAGAAGCAACTAACCACGCTAGCTCTAATTTTAACCGAAGGCATTAGATCTGGAGTGAGTCAGATCTGAGTAGGACGCGCTACAGTCACACACAGAGTCAACAGCAGGAGATCCTGCAAATATCACAGATTCGCTCATTGATTTATAATTAGGCCTATAGTCCTGTGTGGATTCGGTCTCAGTATACAGTTTATGTGTAGGCTACTGTAAATGCCTGAATGTGCAGAGAAAAAGCTGTTATTTTCTCACTATCTGACTCTTTTCAGTGTGTTGTTATTACTATTAAGCTGTGCTGAGAAATAATATAATAACCTTGTTTCAATAATGGCGCCAAACGTCATGACCGTGACAGACACATGCTCTCAATTTACCCATTGAGACTGTGTTTGTGGGTTTTGCAGGTAATTTGCATTTCATTTTTAAGATTTTACCAGTTCTCTCACATTTTCTGTTGTCATAATGTGAGAGTGTATGTTATCCTTTACCCACATTGAATGTTCCCAGAACTTTGGCTAACGTTCTTGCTAGGTTGATTTTCCCGGCAAAAATGTCCCGAGCCCTTCACATAAAATGAATCCACAGGTTTTTTTTCATAGACAACCTACAGTAGGATGTCGGGCAAGTTTCATTACAAGCTGTTGCAACGCTATCTCACGACCAATTCGTACGAGTGATTAAAAGGTGGCTAATTCGTACAAATTTATACGACCTCACTCGTACGAATTTGTACGATTTGTCTAAACCCACGTGATGGGTAGGTTTAGGGGCGGGGTCAGGGGTAGGTCATTCGTACGGATTTCTACGAATTTGGTAACTCGTAAAATATGTAAGAATTAGCAAAAATCGTACGAATTTGTACGAGTGAGGTCGTATGAATTAGCACGAATTAGCCACCTCGTAAAATTCGTACGAATTGCCGTGAGATCGGGCTGTTCACACATTGGCAATAAAAAAAGCAAACAATGCATGAAAATTCAATAGGTGTGAATTATAAAAATATTTTCCTGAAAAAGTTCAAGGCGAGGGTTCAGCTGACAAAAAAGTTTGGGAATTTACGAATTTGAGTTTTAGGAACTGCATCCATGCAACATTCTTGCAAGGTTCTTCCAGTAAAACTAATAGTTCAGTGTTTTCTGGTCTCAAACATTCTCAAAATATAAGTACAAAACCTTCAGAGAACATTCAAAAGTAATGTTTGCAAAAAAAGTGGAACATTCCGTTAATGTTTTGCTAACGTTCATTAACATTCAGAAATAATATTTTAATAACTTAATGGGAGCTTTACACATTCTAAGACCATATTGTTGTTAGCCCAGTGTGTGTAATCATTGTGCTAAAAAACACACTCAGAACACCTTAACAACTGCACTTTTTCATGTGCAAACACACCACTATTAATTTGTGCATAAAAATGCTGTTTTCTTTCATGCGATGTTTGTCTCCGGTTTTCGATGGGCTGATATTTGAGATTCTTTGCTCTGTCCAGCCATGCAGACAAACACTCGACACAAACAGCCATTAAAATTCACTGTATTCTCTCCCTCGCTGCACACACATCTCACATTCACTGATCTTTATGAATTCAGATAGACTCTCTCAAGAAGTGGACATCACTGTGTTTGAGAGGACAATCCCACCGATTTAAGAGACAGAAATAACTGCACTTTTCTGCAATGTACACACTCAAGGGGGAGAGGTGGGGTGTCTGTAGTCCCAAGGGAAGACTTAGTGTGTGGGTGCCTTTAGTTATGATTGCTCACACAACTGCAGTACAACATGTTCCTGGATCAACATCTTTGCTGATCCTGGAACAACATTTTAATCAACCAATCAGACAATAAACAATAGCACACGCAGCCAGACTGCACTGACACACAATAATAGTGTGCATATGTTCTCTCTCTCGATCCGGGATAAAGAAATGCAGTGGGATTTTGTGTCCGGCACTTGTCGATAGACTCTCAACCCTTGCAATTGTCTCAACCCGCTGGTTGTGCTAATGAAATCTGTCATCCCCGAATCCTCACTCCAATCTATCCCTGTGCGCGTGTGTTTGTTTAGTCTGTCTGTGGGATTTTCTACTGTTTATATAATGTTGAACTGTGGTTATTTCCAGACATTCCCGTGCTCCTCTCTTCCATGTCAGACGATAGCGCCGTGTCGCTCTGTGTCGCATGTAAACACACAAGAGCTGACATTCTTATGGAAATCAGCGCGAGGCGTTCAGGACGACAGGCGTGAGATGAGACCAATCTGAGACAGACGTGAAGAGGAGGATGAGGTTAAAGGAATTAAAGGAAATTGTGTAAAGGATTAAAGGAATTGTGTTTAATAGTATCTCAGTGATCTAAACGAACCTGTGCGTTCTTTTAAAGGTTCTCTAAGCGATGTCGGGTGACGTCACTTCTTGTTGACGTTTAAAGTATTGTCAAACAAAACGGAGGCTAGCTAGACCCTCTCCTCCTCATCAGCGCACAAACCCCCCAAACCCCGCCCCCAAGTCCTTCTTGTCGGTGATTGGCTGGAACTGTTTGTCATGTTTCGTGGAGCGGGTTAGCCCAGTTTGTTTTTGTTGCTGTTTGTGGAGCCTGGGCTTTCTACAGAGATCGCGTTTCTTTACAGTGTGTTCAGGGGACAGGCAGCCAGCGGTTAGTGAGGAGATGTTTGCTGTATGTGACAAAAAATGTTTTGGCCTAAAACACGCGTGACATCCCTTAGAGCACCTTTAATTCAGCCAAGAGCAATCGATCCTCTATTGGTCAGACGTCTTCACGTGATGTGACGAATTCGCAGGTCACCAAACTTGAACTTTGGAATGCAACGAAATGCAAAACAAAGCTTGTGTTTCCTTTCTCCCGCATTTGCATATATGAATAAATCATTCAAACGAAAAGTGTAAAATGCATGTTTGAGCTGTTTAAACTGAAAGCAATTTGCACTGACAAAACTTAAAATATATCAGTGCCATTGTTTTGTCTCAAGATGCACACTAGTAATGTTTTTTTCTTAGACACATTTATAAAAGCTACTTAAATTCCCTAATTGAACTAAGGCCTAATCCTGGCTTAATCTAAGCCCTGTCTGTGAAACAAGGCCTATAAGTGTATTTACTGTCACTTTTGGTCAATTTGATGTGTCCTTGCTGAATAAAAGTATTAATTTCTTTTAAACATAAACAAATTGGAATGACCCCAAACTTATAAACTGCACTGCATTGTATTGTATTTTATATTTAAAATCTTCAATTAACTTTTAACTTTCTGTTGATGTTGTTGGTTTGATTGCGTCATTCGCAGTGCTTCATGGGACGAGTGGCTTCAGATTGTCATATACATTTTGGATCAAATGTTGTGATTCATCTGAGAGCTGGTAGGATCAGCTCTTGGCTCACAAAAACTCAATAATGAATCATTTTCTTAAACCCCTTTGGAGATAATGAATGAGAAAAATACTTCCAGAACCAAGGCGGAGGTAAAAGTGGGCGGCCGATATTGAGCTCCATTGTACATGGAGAGAGAGAGAGAGAGAGAGAGAGAGAGAGAGAGAGAGAGAGAGAGAGAGAGAGGGGGGGGGGAGAGATAGTCCATACCCTGCCTGGATTGTGTCTGTTTATTTAACAGAGTTATATAAATGAAGTCCTGCCGTCTGCCAGCGCTGGTCCACAGCAAACACATTCTTTATTCCCTGCCGATTTTATACCAGGGTGAGATCAGTGTGTTGCAGACATTAAATCATGCCTGTGTTTCAAAGGAAATCCTGCAACTATTTCAGTTCAGTTTAGAAGAATGTTCAACAAACACACATATTCATATCTTATGAAAATCTTAATTACAATCTCCACGCTACTATTTTAATCCTCATGGTTCCCTTAGATTAAGCCAGGATTAGGCCTTAGTTCAAATAGGACATTTAGCATTTTTAAGGCCCTGTCCACACGGACACGGGTATTTTTATAACCGTGACTTTTTCTACGCGGTTCGGCCGTTCGTCTACACGAAAACGCACTGAAACCGAACATTTTTGAAAACCCCTGCCAGGGTGAGGATTTTCAGAAACGCCGGTTACAGTGTTGTCGTGTAGACAGTGAAACCGGGGTTTTTGCCTTGCGACGTCAGAGTGTGCGCCGTTATCCGCTGTGTTTGACGTCAGATTTGCGCTTCTGATTGGCCAACGTGGCTTTACGGTTAAGGGTTATATCGCCGCCTGCTGGCGTGGCATGCTCTTGACCGCGCTTGATAGCGTGTTTTTGCATTTTCATGAAGACGAAGACCGAGCATGTGTGGACGGGATTTTTTTTTAAAACGCTGTAGGAAAAACTCCGGTTATAAAGATACCTGTGTCCTTGTGGACAAGGCCTAAATATGCCTTAGAAAAAACACATTACTGGTGTGCAAAACCATGGCACTGATATATTTTAAGATCTGTCAATGCAATTTGCTTTCCGTTAAGACAGCTCAAACATGCATTTTAGTTTGGGGCTAGACTAGTTTAAGCCTTGTCTGTGAAACTGGAAAATGTATAACTATTTGAATTCTAAATATGAGCAATAGTGATGCTTGACTTAGCAAGTTCCAATCTAACAAACCTCAACAAATCTCAGCGAGAGTCTGAATCCCAAACATCATGTTGTAACTTCCTAAATTGCATGCTTTGCCATCAGTTGACGTTAAAGCACTTTTCATAAGCCTCTCTGAAGTACGTCTGCTGAATGCAGAAAATATAATCTGCATGACGTAATCTATTTTAGGTGCTAAACTAATTCCATGGCACACCTCTATAAACATTTCCCTCTTCACCTCGTGTGCATTTCTGTCACGAGCCGCTCATGACAGACGTCAGTGGGATGCTAACTTCACATAACCTCGAAAAGACCCAGAGCTGGACTTGACGAAGAGCGTGTGAATCACAGACCTTCAATAGGGAACACAGGAGGCTCTCTGGCCTGTGGTGGGAAGACTTATCTCACATTACCCCGCGTCTCCCCTGCCGAGAACAAGCTCCAGTCATCAGCGGGAGCGTAGGAGGAAAGCTTGCGGATCCGTCGCGTGTCGTCTATCTGCCGTTGTCCTCAAGTGTGATTTTACATCTTTTGGAGCGACGAGAGAGCTGAGGGGGGAGAACGGTGGCTTTTTCTTAACATATACGTGTTAAATTCTAGTGCCAGGCCAGATACTAATTAGGGCGAACAAAGATATGTCTAAAAATACTGCCTTGGATTTCTTTTCTCGCTTGCTTCCGTCCATGTCCACTCTATCTCTAGAATCATAACGGCCCTCCAGGTGGAGTTTCATAAAGGCGAGGGACTTGTCAGCGAGTGAGGTAGATTGAATTGGACAGCGCAAGAACAGAAAAATGGGTCAGTGTATTGGTGGGGGAGGCAGGAAGGCTTCCGGTGGCAAAACGAGCCCTTTAGAGGAAAAGTGTCATTTGCAAAGCAATTATAATCTCCTTATCCCGACGCAATTACAGCTACGCTCTTCCCTTCAGCGGGAGCAAATACCACCGGAGGATATTTATGCTGAGCCGCGGCGCCGGCGTGGAGATTTCTGCACTTTAGGCAAAGCGCTTGTGTGTAAGATGCTTACACGAGGCGACAAAGTCTTCCTAGAGCTGGTTAACCTGGTCATCTGATGCAGACGGCCATGCTCTCAGGCTTTGGCAGTCGTGTGACAGCAAATGTTTTAGGCAGCATTTGATAAAGGTGAATAATGTGGCAAGTTGAGCATGAGGCTTTGTAAGCCCTGATATACTCGCACAAAGTCCTCTTTTCATTCTTCACTAAAAATAAGATACGTTGAGATGCAGCCTTGGGTAAATACGCGCTGTACGCTTTCTTCTCAACAAAACAAACAAGCTGTCACGTTTATAGCACTTTATGCTTTAAAGCAATGTTGACCATCTGGAGGAAACTTCTCCAGAAACTTCACTTACACAAGAACTCCCTAAACCAGTGGCGTAGGTTTGATTTTAGAATTGGTGGGGACGGGGACATCAATATATAACTATATTTTAAGTTTTGATCGAAATTATTGCTAGGGATATATCAGTGTCACTGGATATTGGTAGGGACACGTCCCTAGCGTCCCTACTAAATTCTACGCCCCTGCCCTAAACGAAATCCAAACAAACTCTTTGGAAAGTTTTGACCTGATTATGTTGGAAATGACGTCACACCAGGTATTTATTTTGAAGCATATCTGTCCTAAGGGTGTTTTGGATTGTTTCAGGTGTCTGGGTGTGATTTGCAAGAATTTCACTTATGTGTGTGAACGCTTCAAAACAAACTCCAAGAGCATCTCAGAACGTACTTTAAGTTTATGGTTAAGTTCAGAACGTGACATTAACACCCGCCAACCTGCCAAATGTGTGTGGATTTCAGCAGTGGTGTGTAACACAGTCACTCCTATTAGCTACTTTGGCCATTTGAATTTTATATATATATATACACTACCGTTCAAAAGTTTGGGGTCAGTGAGAATTTTTTTTTTTTTTTTTGGAGGAAAGAAATCAATACTTTTATTTATCAAGGACAGTAAAGACATTTATAATGTTACAAAAGATTCTATTTCAAACAAATGTTCTTTTGAACTTCCTATTCATCAAAGAATCCTAAAAAAACTAACAAAAAACTGTACAACTGACAGACCAACAACTGTTTCAACATTGATAATAATTATAAATGTTTCTTGAGCATCAAATCCTCATATTATACTGATTTGTGAAGGATCATTTGACACTGAAGACACTGACACTGGTGATGCTGAAAATTCAGCTTTGATCACAGGAATAAATTACACTTTACTATATATTCACACAGAAAACAGCTGATTTACACTGGAATAATATTTAATACAATAACTGATTTTTGTTGTATTTTTAATCAAATAAGCGCAGCCATGGTTAGCAGAAGAGAATTCTTTTAAAAGTATTTAAAATCGTACCGACCCCAAACTTTTGAACGGTAGTGTATATATTTCAATTGTAGTTTTTTGAAAAGGTCCCTTTACTTTTAATATTGCTTTATATTTACGCCTCCCTTCACTGCACTCGTTTCATTTGCTCCAGATGTTACAGGGCTTGAATTTCGGCATGGGATTACACATGTTGTGCATAATTTTACTCATTCCCACAGATTTTATGCTCACACCCAAAGTGCGCTCAGATAAAGCCATGTCTCAGTACTAAACTGAGTTATTTTTCGCTGTTTATTGTGCTTAAACAATCAAATACACACACAATATCTTGGCGCGAATTCTTGTAAACACAGTTAGTCATGTTTTAAGTGAACGTAAAGAGTTGAGAATGAAAACGCATGTGTAACAGTATAATGGATCCGTGCGTCAGGTCTTAAAGTGACAGCATCCTAACATACCTGAATACGAGATAATATTAAAAATATCTCGATGTCAAAATTGTGGCCAGTGACAATGCTGAGTGACTAATAATTTGGGAAAATTATTATCCACAGTGGCTGGTGAGCAAAATTAATGTCAAACCCTGGTTAAGTTTGCTTGTAATATGCATTATGAATGCAAACCACTCCAGGTTCGCTTTTTTTTCACATCCATGTGATTCTAAATATCTTTGGTTACCATACAAGAATAATGATGACGCAATAGAGGAGATGAGATGAGATGAGGTGAGATGCCTATTTTACTACTATTCAGATTACAGATTGAGAGGCATAAGACTCTTAAATAACTTCAGTTTTATGCAAATTGCAGGGTGAGGGTTTAAAGTGTGGTTCTCTTAGGCTATGTTTACACGGAAACGATCTGAAGAGAAAACGCAAAAGTGGCGTTGCGTTATCACTTTTTATTCTGTGTTTAGACGAACGCTATGGTTGGGAAATCCGCGTGCATATGGTGACGGAAAAGTGTGTGAAATTCAATGTAGTATGCACTCCAGGCGGCTAGGTGGCAATGTAAAGCACTGCCACACAACAACACCAATATCTTAGAATATTTTGTACAACTGCTAAAAAGACTCTTTTATGTTTTTCAGAGCTGCTAGGGCAACTTAAAGGTCTGACCATAGACAGTATAAGAAGTGGACAGAGCCATCTCATTGGAACTCAGTTGAGACAGTTGAAGCCCATTTTTAGTGATTTTTGAGCACTTCCGTTCCTGACGCGCAGACTCAAACCGACTCAAACTAAGCTTGATGACGTGAGCAACCTGTCTGACAGACGTTAATCTTCTAGTAGCTGTGCGTGAAAACTGCCAACGTTAATCTTGCAGAGACGGGGAACTTGAGCAAAGAGTTCTTTATCGTGAGTGAGCAGGAGTAAGTATTCTGTTGCTTTTATGGACTCATTATCTATGGGCTTCTCCCTTGACGGGACGTCCCCCCGATTGCCTGCGAGCTTCTCCTCCTGTCTGTACGGTCATTTCTGTACAGCGCGACAGAGTCGAGTGGTTATGACGCAATCGTTAGCCTATTTTTACTAAAACTGTTTCTACGGGGCCATAATGTAACATAGAAGGTAATGGAGCCCTTTATACATTGTCGTGTTTCTTTAGAAATAAATAATGGACAAATGGAGTCTTTAAACACCTCAGATGTAAAGTTATTTGCTGTCAAAGTGACGCCAAAATGAATGGGAGTCAATGGAAATGCTAACGCAAGTGAAGGTCTGCTACAACATGGCGGCACCCGGCCGGCTTCAACTTCCGGTCGATGGATTACCCCCTTGGGTCTGACGTATGGAAATAATCTGACATGTTGGTTGTTATTTTCCTGTACTAGCGCATGCCTGTAACGTAAACGCGTACGCGACGAGAGCCACCGTGAGCAGATTTGCGTTTTTACCGTTTAGACGGGAACGCGACGATGGAGCGTTGTTAAGATTTCCACTCTGGAGGGTGGTTTCACTTTTTTTGCGTTTTTAAGCCCCCAAAACGCCGTTGCCGTGTCAACGAAAGGCACATCCGATAAAATATTTTTACTTTTCACCCGGAATCGTTCTCGTGTAAAAGTAAGTGTAGCCTACTGGTGTTTTAAAAAGCCCAGAAACCGAAACACTGATCTGAAGAACCTATAATGTAACATGAATAGCTTTCAAATAGCGATAAAAGCCCTACAAAAACGCTTCTTGATAAGAAGATTCTGAAGGAATAATTCATTGAAATATGAGAATTGTCATCATTTTCTAACCCTATAAGTTTTTCTTTAAAATATATCAACTTAAGAAGAAGCTTTATTTTTAATGGTGTAGTGAATGAAACTGCTGCATAAACACTTTCTGTCTAAATGACATGTTGTGGTCGTGTCCAATCGGCCCGTCTGTTCACTTTAGTGGGGTCACCCAACCAATGTGACGCTGTCCTCATCGCACCGTTCATTGCTAATTCAAGACAGCTGCTGATGAATATTGATGAGCCATTTAACCTCTGAGCTGTGATATGATGTGATTAACAAAAGGAGGGCGTGTCCTCAAACTTATATGAATATTAGTGAGCTTCAACACTAAAGGTTACTTGGACATCACACTCCGCAGTGCTAATTCCTTAAGGAAAATTGAATGAATGGGTCAGTTAGATTATTAAAATGATGAGCTGATTCTTCTAGAGATTATCCCAAACTTGGCACATTATGCATGCCAGGTTTATTTTGTATTAAAGAGAAAGTAAAGTATCTTTCAGGCTCTTCAGAGTCAAATCCACTAGACTCCATTGTCTCATTCAGTTTTATTGCATAATTTTAACAGTAGAGGCTAAGTTCCCTACGATATTTGGTGAAAAACTAAAAAAAAAATCTATATGGAAAAATTTTAACGGTTTTGGAAGAACGAGTCATCTTTTAATTTACAGTGAAAACATGTACGGATGTTCCAAGAATTATCTGTGTGACTTTTATTTTCATTGAAATAAGTGTTTCTTCTTAGGTTTTTTCTCTCTTCTTATCAGTTATGATGTCTTATGTTCACGTGTTTATTGAATGTTTTAGTGTCACGTTTTACCATGGTGGTGTTTTGTAGTTGAGTGCATCTTCTATATATCAGTATTTGTCTCAGCTTGTAGAAAAGCTACTTGTGATGAGCTTTAATTCTCTGTGGCTTTCTACACGTGTCTGTCTCATTGCCACCTGTGTTTACTATGGTTTTCAGCAAACTTTAGTAAGCCTATGTCAGTCACCGCAGCCTAATGCATGAGAAGGATCCATTATTTTAATGGAACACAGCACCCTTGCACTGCACATACAGTTCAACGACAGTAACACACATTTGATGATCCAACATGCGACATCACGCACAGTTCTGAGCCAGAATAACTCATCATGACATCAGCAGCTCAAACGGTCCCTTTAAATGTCTGGCTCAGCGGATAGGCTGCATGTTTGTCTCTCTCTCTCTCTCTCTCTCTCTCTCTCTCTCTCTCTCTCTCTCTCTCTCTCTCTCTCTCTCTCTCTCTCTCTCTCTCTCTCTCTCTCTGTAAAACCTCTCCGAGACATTCCGCACCCTCCTGAAACTCTTCCACTCAAATTGAAGAGTCTGTCTGAGGAGAGAGAGAGAGAGAGAGAGATTTACGCGTCTCCATCTCCATTGCGCACAGATAACTGCTCGTTAATCTTTCGTTTCTATGTTTCCTTCATTTGTTCTCTTCCTCTCCAGCCGAACCGGATCGATTGGCACCAATCACCTGAGGTAGTGGATGACGGATGCGCGTGTGGAGAGCCACTTTCCTCGGATATAAACCTTCCAAACCATGGAAACCTGTGTGAAAGGAGTGATTCTGTGTATGCGAAGATACTGAGATCCGTTGTGAGCTTCACTGCGCGTTTATTGAAACGTTTTGGGAAATTTGGATCCGTCGGTGTGATTGGAGAGGTCCACTCTCTCCGATAGCGCAAGACTCTATGGAAACGCACATTGTGGGACATGGATAGACTGTTTGCGCCATCTGTGGATGTAGTGCCGATGACCAGAGCCCCCGTCTGAGGTGTGTTGGAGGAGGTCTGCTGGTCTTGGGGAGAGTGTGGTATGCGAACGCAACGACTCACGCTCCTGTCCGAGGCGCACAGACAGTGAGTGGATCCCTGCGCAACGCTTATCTTATCCAAACGCTTACCTCAACGGTGTTTTCATTTGCTTTTAGTAAATTATATATTTTTTTGTTATTGCATCAAAATATCGTTTTGAATAGCCTGTATTTACATTATAGATAAAGGAGACTGGGGTAAGTTGTTACATCTTTTATTCTAGTTAAAAGCTTATTTCTTAGGTGTATATTTTATGAAACTTAATTACTGTGCAGACACAAATATTAAAGTCTTGATCACTGTTTCATTTTCACCGTAATTTCCCTGCATAAAATATACTGTTTATTGAGCACACGTTATAAACTTATATCGGGGCATGTTGGCACACGATATGGGGTGAGTTATCTCGATGAGTTTGAGAAGAAAACCTTTGTTAAAAAATATGTAAAATGCTATGTTTAGTAACAAAAAAGCAAAATATGAGTGAATTAAAAATGGAACAATTAGTCCTATAAACTCAATTCATGAAAGAGCAAAAATAGTCTTAAATAAATAAACAAAACATTGTTTTGGCCAGTGGCAAGTGTTTGTTAATGAACTGTACAAAACCATGTGACAACTTGCCCCAACCTGCCTTGTATGTAAAATACGTATCATGAGGGCACATTCAACACTTCAGTTCAAATCCACCTGTCCTATATATATATATATATATATAGCGACTTTTGTGTTATTTTATGTCAATATGATTTCACTGTGTTCACTTATTTAGCCAACCTAAACATGTTGATATTAGGTTAATAGTTTAGAGGATAACATTCACAAAAACACTGCTAGGGAAAACCACCCAACAAAACCTCTGCTAAAGAAAAGAAGCATTTGTACAATTTGACTCAAAACCTGAGATAAAGACTATGTGACAACTAGCCCCAGTGTGTTTCAGATATGTTTAGTCAATGATAATGCTTATACTGCATGTGACTGCTTCCTATAATCACACATACTAGTGTATATCTGTCTGTTGCAGGCTAGATTGATCATGCTGAGGCAGATGCTGTTGAACTCCACGGCAGCAGCGCGAGACTTCGACCTGATGACCCACACACACACGCAGGCGCCGCTGAACGTGTCCCACGGGCCCGTGAGTGTGTCGGCCCTCCTGAAGCCCACGGGCCGGGGGAGCTCTCTGCGAGAGGGAGAGCCCGACAAACCCGACCTGGCCACGTATGTGGTGATGTGTCTGGTGCTCTTCCTCCTCGTCCTCCTCATCGTGTTCTTCATCAACTGTCAGCTGAGGAACTCTTTCTTCGCCTCCATGCCTTACGACCGGTCACTGCGAGAGGCCCGCAGCTCCTACAAATGACCCGTTTGACCCGGTAGGATGCGAAGCGGTTTGGATAACAGAACCAGCACGGATTGAAGCCGGACTCATTGATCTGTCTGTATATAGTGACTGTTTTGTACTTCTGCACGGCCTTTTCTGCCCATATAGGGTTTATCACAAGTTGTGTGCATTATGTAATACAGATTATTTTCTTGTACGGTGTTAAACCATGATTAAATCTCACATTCATGACCATCTGTGTCTGGAAATTTTGAAAAGCCCTGCTGATATTGATCACGGTTGATGAGAAGAAGCAAACATGAGGCTTAAGAGGACTTTGCCCTCAGAGCTTACGGCCTCGGGGTTAAAGGAATCATTTCTTCATCCTCATGTCATCATTTGCATCCATACCTTGC
The DNA here is from genome assembly GCA_029959095.1 of Rhinichthys osculus. NCBI lineage: Eukaryota > Metazoa > Chordata > Actinopteri > Cypriniformes > Leuciscidae > Rhinichthys > Rhinichthys osculus. Next base: position 40,824,285 of record JARWKJ010000011.1, on the reverse strand, counting down.
GTTTTCCAAACCTGGGGTGTGTTTCCCGTTTAACGATGTCATTTGTTGATTATAGTGTGAAGCAGCGTTGGAGAAACTAACCATCTATTCTCGACTGTTTCCTGAAAACTAGTCACATGGCCGCCCCTCTGTCATCTGAAGCACATTAGTATCACAAACAGGTGAAGGAGTAATAACTTCTGCTGATTAATCTATTCCAGATCTCCGAGACGCTGCTGTAACGAACATGACACCTAATGACTACTTCACTGTTTTTGTTCCATGTCATTTTGCTTTATTTGATGTTTGCACCGGTTCCCTCATACGTTCCCTTGTGCACATGCACTCTTCAAAACTGATTGTTAACATGCTAATATATATATTTAAATGGGATTAAATATATAGAATGGACTGAATATTAGCTTACTTCTCGAGCCATTTCATTTTAAGAGGAAACTCTGCATCAAACCACAGGTCAAGAGCTGCAGTTCCGACAACCACTTTAGTTTGTTTCTGGAAACAGCAAATCGTTGAATTATGTTGGGAACGACAGAACTAGTCGGCTAACGATGCTCTCAGGAAACACACAACACACCGCTGTATGAATGTATTTCTTCCATTAAACACAAAATAATAAGTTTTGATAATTCATGAGTTGCATGAACAACATTTATGGTGGTTTAATCCAGTGTTATTTGAGTATTATTAATATATTTTTATAGTGTTTATTGGAATAAGCATTCATTTTTGTATTTTAGTTTGTTTTTTTAGTAATTTTGTTACATGCTTTGGTCATTTTTAATTTCAAGTTTTTTTTTAATTAACCTAGTTATTTTAGTATTATGATTTCGGATTATTTTAATCCAGTTAGTTGCCAGTCTGTTTATGGTTTCATCTGATAATTAGCCTATATTTCATTTAATTTCAACTAATTAACAAAAACTAGGCTATTTTTAGTCTTAGTTAAAAATAACACGGGTTTGATTTGAAACAATCTTCCACAGAAGAAAGTAAGTCATTTGGGTGAGTAAATGATGACAGAATTATAATTTTAGGGTTGAATTGTCCCATTAAAGATCTGAGTTAAAGAGTTTCAGATTCAAACTGTTCTAAATCATCACCATTGTGTCCTGTGAGACTCTTCGGATGAAAGCAGCAACTAAATGAGTCAAGCAGTCATTAGTCCGGCTTCCAGCCAGCGGAGCCTATCATCTATCGACGTTTGTCTGACAGTTATTCTCCTGGAGTTACGTAAGACGCCAGTGCCAGCAGAGATATAAATCAATCTGATATCTGTCTTAATCCGCATCCGATGCGGTAAAGCTGTGATGACAGACGCAGAGAGTCAGGTGCGAGTCGATAAGAGAGAGACGCCGGGGCCCATAATATGAAACCAAGACAAATGAATGTGTCTCTCTCCTCAAGAGCCTTCCTGAGCAGCTCACAAACACTGAAGGAAACAAATGGCCATGACAGAAATATCCAACTGTGTTGAGGTAGATATAGTTCAGGTAAACCCTGCATTGTGAGGACAAAATGTCCCCTCAAAGATGGCAATACCAGAAATCCTTGTCCTTGTGGGGACATATTTTTGGTCCCCATTAGGAAAACATCTTATAAATCATATTAATAAGTGATGTTTTTTTTTTTTTAAATGTAAAATTGCAGATAGTTGTGTGTGATAGGTTTAGGGAGAGTTAGTGTTAGGGGAGATATAAAGTTTGTACAGTATAAACATCATTGTGACTAAGTCCCCATAAAGATATGAACCAGACATGAGCGCGTGTGTGTGTATGTGTGTGAGAGAGAGAGTTTTGATGTGTTAAACACAAGCTAATGTTTAGTGTTCATGATAGATGATAGTTCATTTGACCTAATCAGTAATTCCCACAAGGGATTTCTGCTTTTATTGCTTTAAAACATGCAATTGGACACTAATTTAGCCTACTAACACTAATTCAGACCTTAATGTACTGTTTTTAGCCTATACTGAGCCAAAAAACATTTCATGCGTGCCTGTTCTCAACGGAGAAACTGCTTCCTAAAGAGACAAAATAATATCTCTGGCAAAGTTTTAGTAAAGTTTAAGGTTAATCTGTATATTCATGAAGAACAATACCTATGTGTGAGCAGCCCTGCATGACAGAGAATATTCTCATTATTACAAGAATCCATCATTACCATGAAGTCTGTGAGTCCGGGGCCCTTCGCTGTCAGGAGCCCCAGATGTTCCTGTGGGTTTGCGCGCTGGTGGGATTTAGATGAGTGCTCTAAATTGGAGTGTGTGTGGTGGTAGAGAATAATGACTCGGTGTGAAACTGGGTTGGGTTGAGTCAGCACATTTACAATGAAACACGCCGTGACGAATGAGGACAATATCAGGCTGATTTCTGCAGAGCTTGAGGAAATATTGTGCAATGCTTTAAAAAAAAAAAAAGTCTTTCTGCACAGAGCTTTTCCTTTTTGTCCCTTCATGGCACACGTGACCTACACGTGACCGTCCGAGGCCTGTTAATTCCACACACCGCTGAATAGTCAACTCTCAGCAACTTCTCTCCAGTGTTCCTGAGGCCTGGCATTAAAGTTAATGACACTGGAAAGTTGAACAGAGTGAAATGACTCTTAATGTGTCTTAACCAGCATGAGTTCATTACGATCCGTTCTGCTTTCACCTTTTAATGGGACTAATTCATTTCCCCTATTGAATCCACATGAACATGAATGCTCATCTTCTGACCAGCAGGGGGCGCGCTCCTCTTCTGACCAGCAGGGGGCGCGCTTCAATCAGACATAAAACACGGCTTATGAGTTCTCCAATCAACTACAGTTTTACAATTTTCAGATTAATTGATTTTAGATGTATTGATTGGAACACATAATATAAAATGCTAAGTATCGGTACACTGCACTAAATCATGCCGTGAGTAAGAAAATAAAGCGAAATAAATGATAGGCCAACTTGATTTTTAAATAAAATAAATAAATTCACAACTAACTAACTAACTAAAATAAATGAAAACATATTTTTGTGGAAACTGTGATACATTTCTTTTCAGGATTCTTTGATGAATGGGATGTTCAAAAGAACATCTTTTGTAACAATATAAATGCCTTCGCTGTCACTTTTTCTGTTTAATTTAATCCTAATTTATTACATTCATGCTGAATAAAAGTAGGGTGGGGAAAACAAAATGTATGCAAATAATGTGGAGACTCAATATACACACTAACAATATTCTCAATAAACATGACACAATATACTGGGCATATAAAATAATAGAACAGTGTACACAAACTGACTTCTGCAAAATAACTATTCATATTGATGTTATCAGAGCTGAATCATTTTAAATCTTTTTGGGAAGTTTTATCCTTTTAATATTTCTTTATTCTAATTTTGTCGTATAATGTGCTATTATTGCTGTCATAAATTACTATTATGCTATTGTCTAAAACAAGTCCCTCCATTAAATAACCATAACCTTTTATAACATTTATCATTTTTATAAATAATTTTAATTCATATTTTCATGTTTGTCATGAGTGAAGCTGAGATGTCAGCAGGCGTCAGTGTTTGTCTACCTGTGTGTGTGTGTGATGTGACTCAGGTGTGTGTATGTGCGCGTGATGGCTCCTCCCATCTGACCTGCCCAACACACACAGGAAGAGAGAGAGAGAGAGTGAGAGAGAGAGAAAGCGGAAAACTTCAGCTGATCTGCTCATGGCTGTTCTTTGAATCTGAAGTCTTTACCATGAAGCACAAGGACTTTATATCGACCGTCGGCGGTATTAATGACAGCTCTATAGATTGACAGCTTAGATTGATAGGTTTAGAGACTTAACGCGTAGTTTGTTTATTCGAGATCGAGACATATTTGCGCCAAAACACGCGTACGGACACAGAGACCCGCGCGCTTTCACCAGGGCGCGTATTAAGTCTCGAAGGGTCCGAATAAAAGCAGTTATCTGGGGCTCAGGGTTCAGGGTTCAAACTTCCCTCCTTTTCCTTTGTGCCGGAGGACGAGCACAGGCCGGCGCGCGCGACAGCAACAGGCCGCGGGTTAAGAAGCGCTGAGAGGCACAGAGAGCCTGTGTGTGTGTGTGTGTGTGTGTGTGAGGATCCAGCGCTGCTCTTTTCGGGAATATAAGCGATTTTAAAGCACAACAATGGATCCAAACTCCGCTTCAGCTGGTGCTCCCAAAAGTGGGAAAGACAAGGATAAGAAAAGCAAGAAGAACTATGAAGATGGAGACGGAAAGAAGAAGTTTGTAAGTGTTTTATGTTGTTGTGTGAGTTTACTGTCAGTACTCAGTGAAAGTGAAGCATCAGGGTGTGTCTGAAAATGCTTGAATCTGGCTGGTTATTAAACTCAAAGGTGTTCAGTATTCGTGTTAACCTTGAGGTGCTACATGTCGCAAATAAAAACCTCTTAAGTTTGTGAAGTTTTGAGGTGTTGCAGCTCGAGCGCTACTTCTCTTCTGATGAGGAAGTGTTTTGAAGAATCGCTGTTCCCTCTCAGAAATATGGAGTTAGATGAGGGTCTGTGCTGAGAGCTGTCACTTTTGACAGATATCATTAACAAAAGTATGTTTTTGGACCTGCACAGTGGTAATACCATCAGAAGTAGGCTACCTTGGAGGTCCATGTAATATAAACCATATGTTACTTCCACTTTAGTACCGCGACATGCAGTGTTTTTACTGCGAAATGAAAGGTTGTTTAAGTGAAGTGTTATACTGTTGCGTTCTGACTGCAACAACGTTCAATTTCGACGTGTAACTTTGTTTCATATGTAAAGTTTTTGTTCAGTGTAACATAACATTTTGGCGCTGCGTGCTGTCACTCGCAGATCTGCTTCGATCACGTAACAGGAATTGTATTGCCTTTGGGTAAATAACACTAGTACCCCACAGCACAGACACTCTTGGAAAGCTGTGGAACTGGAAAAGCGCGATTGAGAGGGAATTCTGTGACGTCATAAAAGAGTTCTGGAGCGGGTTCTGGGAGGGGACTCGAGCGCGCCCCCGCGTGAAGTCTTAAGCCACGCCCACGAGTTTCTCTTTAGCTCGTTTAGAATGGAATGCATGTACATGTAGTTTCACTTTATTTTTGTAAATCATAATTATGACATATTATGTCATCACGAGATGAAGTCTATATGAAATAATGATTTCAAATATGAAATTATGACAAAAAAAATTGACCTTAGTGACCTGGGGCCGGTTGGATAAACTGCTAAGACTATAGTCTTACAAGTTAGTCATCACATTGTTTTTTTTTATAAGACTGTTCATAACTGTTTTAAGTCAGTTACATAAAAATGGAGATTGGTCTAATTTGTTACTAAAAAGTAAGACTGGTTACCCGCCCTTGACTAACCGCTAGTTGGTCATACTAGTACTTAAGAAACAGTTTTAACATAATGGCTATGTTTATGCAACTGGCACCTGAAAAATTAGTTTACTTTACATTTTTACTTTTTATCTCATAATTATCACATATTATATGGCATACTTTGGACTTTTTATGTCGTAATAAAAATTTACCATTTTTTTTCTTATGTGGCGGAAATGGGCTTCAATACATTTATGTATACAAAAAGTATGAATAGGCAAAGTTCTGAAGGCAATCTGATATTCCATCATCAGACCGTGTTTCTTTCAATAGACTCCCAAACACACCTGGTGTGTTATAGTGAAACTAGACACTGATGGGGTGAAACCGTAAACCATGTGCTGCTGAAGCAGAACGCTTATTAGCATTTACCATGGTCATGGAAACAATAATTACCACCTAAATACCATAGTTAGTGACCACAGTTAACCATTATACATTAATATGAGTTCTCATTCAAACTGTAAGAAGCTTTTTTTGCTTATTTTGAGATGACGCTGGTGGCTTTATTTTAATGGTAGCTCTATTGACTGGTATTTTGCTGGTTAATGTTTATAAGCATGTGTGTCTGAAGTTGAATTATTCCGGTTTTCTAGTATAGTAATGGACGGCTGTTTTCTTAAAGGGAGACTTCACCTCTGGAAAGATGAATGTGTATTTAAAATAAGTCATTTATGTAGAAGAAATGTGAAAATATTTTGAATTCTAGACTGAGAAAAGCCAGAAAATGTATTTTTGGCCTTTGGTGGATGAAAGACAACAACTCCCAGAATGCACTTGCTTCGCTTATGTGGATGAAACTGGTACACTGGTACATCAGCCTAAATATCCTTATCCTGAGAAAAGTGTTTCTCATCTTCATGCTCATTTCTCTAGCACATTTGGTGCATATGGGAACAGGTCTGGTTATTATAGTCCCAACTTTTATCTTTGATAGATTCAGTAGTAAACATATACAATATAAACAAAGTATATATTGTTCAAGTGACCCAATTCCATTTTTTTCCTCCCATTTGGCACATATCGGATATGATCCACAAACGTGTAAGCTGGAAAAAAGCACATTGATTCCGATGTTCTCAGATCGGTTTCAGGCCTCATTCATACAGTGGAAATAAATCTGATATGAATCTAATACAGGCATTTGCATCTGCCATGTAAGCAGACAGATTGTATATTCCCCTGTCAATGCGAGTCTCACGTCATTGAAAAAGCGATGGTGGCGAATGATGTCACCAACCGTGATCACATGACTCTTTTCAATGCCCAGGCTGCAAAAAGTGCTCGAGACCAATGTTTTGATGACCTTTATGGTGCGGAAAGCAAAAGCTTGTATTATCATTTCGTCTGCATCCATTGCAAATCGTGTCGTTTTTACTTCCTTTTCGGCATAAGCTTTTCCTAGTCAGTACGTTCTGGCAAGTGTATAGTGTAAATGCAGATATCGGACATGGGTCACTTTTAAAAGATGTAAACGGGTCGTCCAAAAAATCGGATGTAGTCAACAAATCGGAATTGGGCATCAAGACCTGCAGTGTAAATGCAGGCTTACTGTCTTAAAATCTGTGTGAGATCCATCCATTCATTATACATGCTTTTTGGTTATTAAAATTTAAACGATTAAAACGGAATTCAGAGAAATAAAAACGAAAAATACAGAATTTGGGGGGAATTAAAGGGATACTCCACCCAAAAATGAAAATTCTGTCATCATTTACTCACTCTCAAGTTGTTGCAAACTTGTATGAGTTCCTTTGTGTTCATCAGAAGAAAGAAAATCATACAGGTTTGCAACAACTTGAGAGTGAGTAAATGATGACAGAATTTTCATTTTTGGGTGGAGAATCCCTTTAAACCCAGACAACTTCCGGCAAATTTAGATTTGCTCTGAAAGCTAGTCTGGCAAAGAGCTCATTCAAGCCCATTTCCAATCCGCCGAAATCGCGGCACCAATCAGAAGCGTTGGGGCGGGCTTTACACGATGACGACAGCACTGGGATTTTGAAGCAGATTTTGTAGCCTACATTACAAAGATGGATGCCTCCGTCGAGCATCACTCGTTCGAATCAGCTATCGCGTCTGTTTTAAGCGATTTGAACGTTTCCTTTTAGTTAAAAACCGAGCAAAGAACAACACTCGGAGATGTGTCTCCGCCGCTCTGCATACGTCATCTCCTTCATCGCTCTGATTGGGTTTAGGTCTATCCGCGACGTCCGTTGGTGACGCCCCTCTGGAAATGATTTGTCTATGACGCTTTGCCAGACCATAACTCAGTTACAACTGGGAATGGTCTGGTTTTAACCAGTCTACCTTTAAATGGAATCTGGGAAAATATTAAACACATTTATAAATGTTTTTCTCAAAGCTGAGTTTGTGTTACTGGAGGCCTTGTGTTGTGTCAGGAGTTTATGATGTTTGTTCATTTGGCTCTCTTGTGTTTGCTTCTGATCGATTCTAGTCCAGAAAGGTCTTAAAGTCCAGAATTTCCATTTCCATCACAGTGATGTCACGGTCAGGGAGAGAGAGAGTTCATATGAGAGTGTGCTCAGTTGAGTGGAACAGTTGTGTGCTTCGGGTCCAGCGGAGTGTCCTCGTCTCAGATCTGCCCTGAGCGAGGATGTCAAACACACACACACACACACCTGCCGCTGGTGTTTTTCCACAATGAGCGTATAAGGTCGTGTTTTTGTACACAAGTCATCACTGTGAGGGAGTGATGGGATCAGTGGCTGAATGTCCGCTCACATCTGTCCCCCGCTGAGAGACACTGCGTCTCTGTTTGATGATGTCATATCCTCTTCCCCTTGCTTTAACCTGCTTGTTATGCTTACAGATCATCCCAGAGATCATAAGCACTCAGTGAGGCGTCTAAAGCGGAGCAGGTATTCACCAAAAGTGCAAATGTAGGCAATGTCTGTGTTTGCTCAACAGGACATGTTTGGTGTTACACTCACTCATCAGATCAGAATACTAAAAATAGCTCAACACCACATTCAGCCGATCAAAAGCTTTTTCAAGGGTTTGGGTCGTCTGTACGAATATTTAAAAAAGAAATGAATACTTTTATTAAAGGATGCATCAAATTGGTCGAAAAAGTGACAGACATTTATAATGTTACAAACGATTCTATTTCACATAAATGCTGTTCTTTTGAACTTATTCATTTCTTGGTGTCCACAAAAATATGAAGCGGCACAACTGTTTTTAACATTCATATACAATCATAAATGTTTCTTGAGCAGCAAGTCATCATATTAGAATGATTTGGAGTAATGATGCTGAAAATTCAGCTTTGATCACAAGAATAAATGTCAGTTTACAATATATTCACATAGATAAGTTATTTTAAATTGCAATAATATGTCACAATATTACTGTGTTTTTGCCTTGGTGAGCAGATGAGACTTCTTAAAAAAATATTCATAACGACCCCACATTTTTTAACAGTATCATTGACTAGTACCTTGAGTATTGTGGTGATTTCAATGCACTTTTTGTCTGTCACTCGTGCTGAGTGTAAGACTGAGGCATTTCTGTTATTAATATCTCTGTTGCAGTGATGTCAATAATGTTAGGAAGGAATTTCTTTGAGTTGTCCATTTCAGTGAATCGATTCAGAACACGGACTCAACAATTTACTTGCAGCATCACTCGAAATTGTTCTGGACATTTTTTTTTAATGTATAATAAAATGGTTTAAAAATATATGTAGGTAAATGCTATGTTTTATTACACTGATGTATTTAGATGAAATATGAGCATTTAGTTAGAATCGCGCATTCACAACATACAGTGTATAAGAGCTAATACATATAAATAAGCTTATGTGCCGGTAACTATGCATTATTAAGGCTATTTTCTATTCGTTTAGAGTAAGACATTGATACAGGAACTTGTTGTTGTCAAGTACACTTAATTCAACTGCGGCCTTCTTTGTGGGAGAAGATCATGTTATTAACAAACAATTAGAAAATCGTTTTTTTTTTTTTGGTGGAAGATAGAATCACGATTCAAATATGAATGTAAATCTGAAAGTCTAAAAGTATTGAGATATAAGTTTATGTATATTGCATTTATGCATTTTTTTTGCCACTGTAAAGGATGTAATGCAGTATGCGTCCAGTTTTTCTCTTCACTGACGAATGTCCCCTGACAGCTGTAATGCTGCTCATCTTGATGGTTTGTTCTGGAACGTTATGGACTGTATGTTTGTCTGAAAACACAGATATGAATCTGCATGACAGCATCAGTCTCTGGGGTGGGGTGTGTTTGTGTCCCTCAGGTCAGTGTGTTGGGCAGGTGTCCCTCAGGTCAGTGTGTTGGGTTGTGTTGGGTTGTGTTGTGTTGTGTTGGGCAGGTGTCCCTCAGGTCAGTGTGTTAGGTTGTGTTGTGTTGTGTTGGGCAGGTGTCCCTCAGGTCAGTGTGTTGTGTTGTGTTGTGTTGTGTTGGGCAGGTGTAGCTGAGTTTGCCCCCTCGGGACAGTCCGATGATCAGCCCAAAGGTGCAAACGTTGGTGTTTGAGAGCAAGGTCAGGTGGAAAACTGCATCACACTCATGGACTGCTACACACTGCTGTCAGACATGACAGGACTCACACCATCAGCTCTCGTGCTTCATTCTGACAAACAAGGCTAGAATTCATATCTACTGCTAAACCTATCTGTCTGTCTATCTTTACATTTATTTACAAATGTGTCAAAATACAATAATACACAATATCAATATAACATACGTATTAGTGTTAATAATTATTAATATTAAATCATTAATATTAGTGTATAATAATAATTAGTATATAATAATTACTAAAACATAAAAATATACATTACTGTTCAAAGATTTTTAAAAGAAATTAATACTTTCACCAAGGATGCATTAAAATAATCAAAAGTGACAGTAAAGACAAAGGGTAAAAACAACAATAAACAAACAAATAAATGCTGTTCTTTTGAACTTTCTATTCATCAAGGAACAAACTGTATCACTGTTTCCACAATTTATTTTAAGCAGCACAACTGTTTTCAATATTGATAATAATCATTATTGTTTCTTGAGCAGCAAATCATCATATTAGAGTGATTTCTGAAGGATCATGTGACACTGAAGACTGGAGTAATGATGCTGAAGATTCACAGAAATAAATTACATTTTAACATATATTCACACAGAAAACAGTTCTTATAAATAGTAATAATATTTAATCAATATTACTGTTTTTACTGTATTTTTGATCAGATAAATGTAGCCTTGGTGAGAAGAAAGATCCTAAACTTTAGAAAAGTAGTGTATTTTTACTCCTCAGTCACTTTTTACTCCCATTTGGTGTTTGATATGTGCTAATTGTGGACCTTTTTTACCAGCATTGAGATGTGCTTTTTAATACGTGAAGAGTTGAACTTTGAGTGTTTACTCCTTCCTTTAATGCAGAGTCGCTCTGCCTGATGCTTAAGCCGGATCCACACTGTGTGATTAAGTGTAGTCCTTTACGATTGTATTTAGTGTAGTCCTTTACGATTGTATTTAGTGTAGTCCTTTACGATAGTATTTAGGGTAGTCCTTTACGATTGTATTTAGTGTAGTCCTTTACGATTGTATTTAGTGGAGTCCTTTATGATTGTATTTAGTGGAGTCCTTTACGATTGTATTTAGTGGAGTCCTTTACGATTGTATTTAGTGGAGTCCTTTACGATTGTATTTAGTGGAGTCCTTTACGATTGTATTTAGTGGAGTCCTTTACGATTGTATTTAGTGTAGTCCTTTACGATTGTATTTAGGGTAGTCCTTTACGATTGTATTTAGTGTAGTCCTTTACGATTGTATTTAGTGGAGTCCTTTACGATTGTATTTAGTGGAGTCCTTTACGATTGTATTAAGTGTAGTCCTTTACGATTGTATTAAGTGTAGTCCTTTACGATTGTATTTAGTGTAGTCCTTTACGATTGTATTTAGTGTAGTCCTTTACGATTGTATTTAGTGGAGTCCTTTACGATTGTATTTACGGTAGTCCTTTACGATTGTATTTAGTGTAGTCCTTTACGATTGTATTTAGTGTAGTCCTTTACGATTTAGTGTAGTCCTTTACGATTTAGTGTAGTCCTTTACGATTGTATTTAGTGTACTCCTTTACGATTGTATTTAGTGTAGTCCTTTACGATTGTATTTAGGGTAGTCCTTTACGATTGTATTTAGGGTAGTCCTTTACGATTGTATTTAGTGTAGGCCTTTACGATTGTATTTAGGGTAGTCCTTTACGATTGTATTTAGTGTAGTCCTTTACGATTGTATTTACGGTAGTCCTTTACGATTGTATTCAGTGTAGTCCTTTACGATTGTATTTAGTGTAGTCCTTTACGATTGTATTTAGTGTAGTCCTTTACGATTGTATTTAGTGTAGTCCTTTACGATTGTATTTAGTGTAGTCCTTTACGATTGTATTTAGTGTAGTCCTTTACGATTTAGTGTAGTCCTTTACGATTGTATTTAGTGTACTCCTTTACGATTGTATTTAGTGTAGTCCTTTACGATTGCTTGTCAGACTGTACGAACAAAAGCCATGTCACACTGTAAGATCTCAGTTGTCATTAATGTCAGACTGTACGACAGTCAAGACGAGTTACGCACGCAAGAAAACTTGTCCGGAGTTTTACATCGTTGATCAAAGACCTGTTTGCTGTGTTACACGCGGGATTGAAACGGCGGCTACAAAGAAATCTCACGTTTATTTTGGTCATGGCTTGTCTTGAAAAAGAAGAGAATTTGAGTCACACTGCAGGATTGTGAGACAAATCTTCTGACACTGCCAGAATTTCATTGGAGGTAAAATTTGTTCGCAACCGTCTTTAATCGGCCGTCGGTGAACATGTCAAACTAACGATCCAAGGCTTCAGATTTTAGCCTAGGATTTAGGAATCTTTTAGGATTTGCAAAATTGGTCTCAGACGGCCAAAATCGCACCGTGTGAACCCGGCTTTAAGAGACGCTCACACAGACTCGGTTAACTTCACTCACTGCCTCCAATTCTGATCACAATCACAAACCAGTTTGATAAACTCGTCCGTCACACTGATTGACAGAAACTCATCCTGTCTGTCCGGATGACGGCGAGAGATGTTTTTTAAGCATGTTTTCTTCAGAGATCTGAGAGCGCGTTCTGTTTCGTATCCCATTCTCTATCCGACAGACGTCCAGGAAGACATGATGGATTCAGAACGCCTCTTATGAGCCCTTCAACTCATATGCCAGAGAATAATAACACTTATTCTTAGAAGAAGAATAAGCATTTGTAGCTCTTGAAAATCAGATCACATTCTCAGACGCCCCATGATGTAATTCAGATGCTGTCTGGGAAACGCCTCCTCATAAAACAACAGTGTGTTTCACAGAAGCGTGCGCTTTAGGAGCCTCCGCGTTCGGGCCCTTTACTTTGGAGAAGAGAACTTTTCTTAGCCATTATTGGTGGCATTTGCTTAGTTAAGACAACAATACATTGCTCATATTTAGTTATTTGACAGGAAGTGCAGCTGATGTGACTCATAAGATTCTTCATTATGGGAAACGGAAGGAAAGAAATGAACTGAAAGTAGCAAATGTTAAAGAAAATGTTGTAATGGTAGAAATATTGTAATATTTGTGCTGGAATTGAACTCGAGGTCATCATCATCACAGAACAGTTATTGTGTAGTTGATTCTCTAATGATGATCTTTCAGTGTTATGCAGCTGTATTTCCCATCTATAGTGAAGATTTACCTCTTATATAGGTGTGTTTATGAAAGAATATCTTCTGCTCTTCATTTATTTGATCAAAAATACAGTAAAAACAGTAATATTGTGAAATATGTTAGTGTCATGTGATCCTTTCAAAATGTTTCTGGTTATTATCAGTGTTGAAAACCATGATTGTGCTGCTGAATTTTGGTGGAAAATGTGATACATTTTTTTTTTCAGGATTCTTTGATGAATTAGGTCAAAAGAACAGCATTTATTTGTAATTGAAATCGTTTGTAACATAAATATGTTTACTGTTAGTTTTGATCAATTGAATGCGTCTGTTGTTCGAGGGAAATGTTTGTTAGTTGATTCATTGTTCATCATAAAGTTCAGCTTTTACTATGACTCAGTCGCGTGTATATGATGCTGTTTGTTCGTGTGTTTTCTTAGAAATGCGCTCGTATTGTTGTTTCAGGAAGTAACGGTTGTAACGGCAGGAAGTCAGGGTTTACACTCCTGCTCTTACTCTGTGTTTTACTGTCACGTTATGGCATAAATGAGATCAGGATTTGGAGATTTAAACAAATATAGATCTATAAAACCCTGGGTTCATTCAGTTCCAGACGTTGTGATTGGATAATGAGAAACCAGCACAAACTGCTTCAGCCAATCACAGGCTGTTCTACCCCACTGACAGATGTTTTGCATATAAACTGAAATGATGTAATGCACTATGGTGTGGTTATGATGACCATCTGTGCAGATGAATCATAAACGGGTCCTGAATTTCGCTTTGGAAAAATGGGGGAAATTCCCACTTAGGGGACTTTTGGGGGGGATTTTTAATTTGTGGGGGGCTTTATCCTTTTTTACTTGGGACTATGCAGTGTAAAATAATGAGCAATACACGCAATCCTGCACTGAAATTCTTAAAGGCAAATATTATGACTGTCTAACAGTGTAGGGATCTGAAAGGCGAGTTGAACTCCACCTCATTGTGTATTTTAACTCCATGTGATTGTTAAAGTTTGTCAGTGTTTAAGATTGTTCCTGCAGATATGAGTCAAATGTCTGTGTAAGGAGTGTGATGATGGTCAGTTATGCGTGACCAGTGTCTCTGAGCTGAACATTTATATACACTGTTGTCTATGCTAAACCTATAAAGCCTACTGTATCATATTTAATAAAAGCTTTGCTGAAAAACCCATTAAACAATCCACTATAGGGGTATTCAATTAAAGTTCAAAGAGCTCCGGTCTCTAGATCTCTTCCCAGCGGAGGTCCAATACTTTCCTGGAACAGTTAAACATTTCCATCGGGGCAGCCGTAGGACTTTATAAAAGAAAAAATCCTGAACACTTAAAATAGTCATTAAAGATGAGAATCTTGAGCCCAGAGAGACAAACGAATTTTTACCAATATGTACCAAACTATTTTTATATTTGTCCAAACTGGATATGAATATAAGAAAGTTGGAGTAGATGTTTTATCAGGCTATTTTTATTTTTATTTTTTATATTTCGACACCTATACGTGTACAACACATGGAAGCTTTGGGACTGAGGAAACATACGGGTGCAGGGTTTATTTTTATATTCTGCTTAAAGTAACAAACTACTAATAATCAAAACTCTCATCATGAGCACAACATTTTTTTTGTCTTCCCTTGCCATCTCTAAATAATTTTCCCAATTATGAAATGCTCTTAATATGCTGATTAATATTTCTAAATGTATTTAAAAAAATGTCTAAAGGCACCACATGTTAACTTGGTAATTGGTAACCTGGTTTAGTTAAATGGTCAGAGTCATATATGTACGTATGACAAATAAAGATAAAGTTCTTCATGTGGGGCTTTACGTGTTCAGCAACACACACGGAGCAGAAAGGGTTTGAATGAAGTGTGTTTGGCTAGATAATAATATTAGAGGATGTAGCGTCTAAAGATATTTTAGAAATCGTGTTGAAATGTGAGTTTCAAATATGATCATCAGGATTTTGAGGAAGGTTTATTTGTTCATCTCTCAACCATCATTGTATTGCATTATGTTTTAAAACTACAGAGCTTTGATCATAAAACTAAGCATTTAAATATCATCTTACGAAGACATTATTGAGAGATATAGAGTAACAGCTGTTATTTATATGCATTTTATGTATCTAGTCTTCTACACTATTATAAAGATCTCATTGATTTACATTAAGCATCAGCATTTCTCTTTGTGTCCATATAAATATCAGCAACTGCACTAAATTGAATATTTTTTCTCTGTTTGGGCCTTTGAATAAAATTGAGCTTTTCCTTTAGCTCCATATTCTCACTATATCAGACTATATGAGCCATAATTGCCTGATGTATCAAATATGATATTTAACAAAAAACAGACATGCAAACCTTTTGTCTAAAGGTAAAAAAATAATAATTTCTATTATTTCATAGGTCAGGCGCTTTACAGGGATAATGTCCTCACTATAGTAAAATATCATGACAACCTCTAGTTCAAAAGGCTCATAAATGCTCCCGGTCAGTAGTTCTCAAGCTTTCCAGGTCCAGAAATCACGTTTGAATCCCTGCTTGTGGGATTTTTAGTTGTTTTGTCTTATTTTCATATATTTATTGTTGATTTGGAGTCCTCTGTGAGGTTTGCTGAGGCCTCTAGTGTTCACTGGACCCCTGTGGAGAATCAGTCCAGATGATGTTTGTCTGAATGATGTGCAGAGGTTTCTGTCAGGATTGATTTAGGGGCTGGATTAGGAGATTAAAACATATTAACCTGATAGAAAAACAATGGAAGTCTATGAGACGAGCTCACTATAGTGTGTGTGTGGTCAGTGGAATGTGCTTTGTTCAAGCTGAATGGATTAAGTCAGACAGCCAAAGTTGTGTGTGTGTGTGTGTGAGAGAGAGAGAGGACTGAGATAGTTTTTAAATAGGTTGTGTGAGTCACTGGATTAGATTCTGAGGTGCAGACGCAGGTGCACAGATACGTGTGTGTACAGTGTGTGTGTGAGATTGTGGTTAATTAGTCAGTCACGCAGTTTAACAATGAAATGACTCCTGTTCATAATGTCACACGTGAAGTACCGACAAACCGCAGTGAAGTACCATGCGGTACTCGCACGGGTATATTTGTGGCAATAGCCAACAATACATTGTACGGGTCAAAAACAAAATATCCTAATGATTTTTGGCATAAAAGAAAAAATCGATAATTAAGGAAAGATCATGTTCCATGAAGATATTTTGTAAATTTCCTACTGTAAATATATAAAACAACTGAACTTTAAAGGTGATTTTCTCAATGTTTCGATTTTTTTGCACCCTCAGATTCCAGATGTTCAAATAGTTGTGTTCTCATTGACCCCGTCTGACTGGTTTTGTGTTCCAGGGTCACATATATATAAATATTTATGCATAGCTATGATATTTAAAACATTTACACATCTCAGTGTCTGTTACAGCAGTGAAATTCCCTTTGACCTGCAGTCTCTCATTAACAGACAGATTAATCTGTCTAATCTCTCTCTCTCTCAGTCTCTCTCTCATTCTCTCTCTCTCTCTCACGCACGCACACACACAGGTGTATTAGGTGGAGTGTGTGAACGTTTGTGATTCAATCCCAAAACTTGTTCTGATGTTTGGTGTGTCTGAGAAGTTTTATTTGTGCTTGACTCACTGAATGTTAATCAAACTCTCATTAATAGAGCTGAGTGTGACCTTTGTGCCACACACACACACACACACACACACCGACTGTTTGAATGGCTTTCTTTGTGAGTTTTAACCCAGTAGATTCTCTGTCTGGATGGATGTCAGATGCACACAGGCTTGCAAACACAGGCGGAATATTAAGTGTGTGTGTGTGTGTGTGTGTGTGTGTGTGTGTGTTGTCTGTGTCAGTGCTGGTAAAACTAGTTTAAATCTGCAGTTTAACAAGCTACAAGTAACAGCAGGATGGTGAAGACATAATGGTTACACTTGTTAACAGGCTGTGCAACTTTCTGTTTCTTCTGTTGTTATATGAAAACTGTTATTAAACTTGATATTAAGATGAGGACGTGCCATTTAATCCAGTAACCGTAATAATTCTGTATACCATGATAAAAGTTTCGACAATTATCGTGATATGAAAATTTGATGACAATTTTTATTTTTGGGTGAACTATCGTTTTAACAAAGTGATGCGTTTTAGTTAATTGTGAAGTTTGAATTGAAAATGCTTGAATTCAACAAAATATTTCTCTGCAAAAATGAACAAAATGAAACATCAGAACTTTTGTGACTGTTAATAACTGATGGAAATGATTCAGACTTAAATTGGATGCTGCTTGAGAGTGTGTTTTATTTTTGCCTCAGATCATTTATATGCTCTCCTATTTCACATAAAAGCATTGTATTTGTTTTTTGTCATACCACACTTGAGCTCTTTACTGGAAAATATATTTCATAAACTAGCATGCGATACTGTCATGCTAATTGATTTACCGGTAGTCAATTTAATAGTACTGGCACTGCTCAAGTCTGGTGTGAGCAACAACACCTCTCACTGTGAGTGTGAACAAACACAGTGTGTGTGTGTGTGAGAGAGAGACATTGTGAGACATCTGATGTACTGAAAGTATAATATTTCTGCCCCAAACTGTCATTCAAATAAGTACACACACACATACACACACACACACGTCTGTTTGCTGCCTTTTGCAGAAGCTCAGAGAACGCCCAGAGTCAATATTGTGAGAAACGTTTAGACTTTTGCATTTTCTGCAGAAAATGTGAATGCTGATTTATCGTGAAAGTCCCTTTGTTTTCATGACATGAGCTCTTTCTCTCCCTGTTGGATAATGGTTGGTCATTATGTGGTCGTTATTGAATTATTCGCCTCTGACATCACTTCCTTTTTCCGTCACTGTCAGCGGAGGGAATTTTCTCTCAATTTATCCTTATCAAAACGATCAAACTCATGTTCTCATGTTTTATTGTTATCATCTAATAGTGTTCATGATCCCTTTGAACTATGGTTATTATACTTAACTAAAACTAAATTTAAAACCATAAAAAAGTTTGTTACTTTAAATAAACGTTAAATGAAATAAATGTTAACAAACTTAAACTTGTTTTATTTCAGCTAGTTCAACTAGTTTAACTTAATGTTCTAAAATAACTAAAACTGAAATAAAATGAATGAAAAACTATAGATATATTAAAAATGACAAAAACACAAAATCTTACAACTAGTTCTCAAAAAAAAAAAAAAAAAAAAAAAATATATATATATATACACACACACACACACATTAGGAGTGTCAAGATTTAACCGATATTGATAAATTAGTGATATATAAAAAAAAAATATTATGTTATTTGGGGTGTCGCAATGTACTGGTATTGGCGAAAAATGCTGTTTTTTGTGATGATTTGAGCGTCTCAACTTTCAGACAGTTGTGAGAATTTAAGACCAATGTAAAATTTAATCATAAGCTTGATGAACAGCTTTTGGAGAATTTGATGTTTCCCAAAAGATGGCCGCCGAGTGAAATGACTCCCCTTAAAGGGACTTTGATAACATGCAGATAGAGACTGATTTTAACTGATTAAAATGTGTTTATTGAAGAGGATAAACACACGATTGCGACAGTATTTATCTGTGTTCTTCTAGCCATCTCGGGTATTTTCATAAAGATAATGTATGTTTTTAATGCAATGCTAATCGACATGGCATAGATTACAGTATATAATACGATATTATTTCTGTCTCATTCTGTGGTCATAAGCCACATCAGTTCACAGAAGGAAGTTATTTCAAACACTCGACTGAATTTGACTAAAAACTGTTAGCCTTTTAGCCTTTTAACTTTGAATAAAAACTGTTAGCATTTTAGCCTTAGCGATGGTTTATTGTTGTATCCACAGCGTCTGTTGTCCTGGTAACCTCATTAACCGCCTCCTAAACTGGGTTGCTGGGTATCGTGGTGTTGAGAGGAAGTGTTTGTTTAGTTGTGGAGAATCTGTTTGTGTGATTGTGTGAATGAAAGGTCTTCAGTGAGGTCCTGTCATCAGAAGCTACTCTGCGAGGGTCAGTCCATTGTCTGTGTGTGTGTAACAGGAGCTTATTCATGCGTGTAACTGTTCCTCTGCGTCCAGCCAAGCGTTATCATCACTGAAAGCATGTTACCGCGAGCAGAGCGCGCCCGGAGGAAGCAGGCGAGCTTAGCTTAAAGGACTTCCTGTTGACATGTAGTCTCACACACACACACACACACACACACACACACTGTTAATGTACTGTACAGTTATTCTGAATGTGTCTGTCAGAAAAGCAAGTGTCTTTAGTGTTTGTTTCTCCTCAGCGTTCTCTTCATTTTATTTTATAAAGTGAGTTTTCTGTATGATGGAGAACCGTAAGGGGGGATTTTACTTGTCAAGGACATTTAATACACACAAACAGGAAGAAATCATATTTTGCATGAAGAAAATTACACCCGTTTTTAATAATCATTTAAGAGTTTCTTTCCTTCTTTTTTGTTGTTGCTTTGTGACAATTTTCTTGTCTCATCTTCCTTAAACTCTCATTATTGTAATGTAAAAAAAATATATTATTTTACTTTAAAGTTGTATATATTTCGGTAGTATTTGTTGTACTGCCTTTAAAGTATTGGCAGAAAAATAAAATAAAGTATAACAAAACAAAAAAACTTTTATTTTATTTTGCAATGACGCATTAAGTTGGAGGAATGATGCTGAAAATTCAGCTTTGATTAAAGGAATAAATTACGTGTTAACATAGTCACATAGAAAACATAGTTTTTAACTGTAATAATATTTCAGTGTATATTACTGTGTTTGTGACATTCACCGTTTTAATATTATGATGTTATACACATGAACACATTAAACTGTAAACCTATTAAATGATATTATCCTGCCTTTTTGTTCTTTATATAGACTAAAACAATGCTCTGCTAATGTGTGTGTTTGTGTGTGCGTGTGTGTGTGTGCTCCTTAAGCAATTTTTGCATGTGTGTCTTTCTTTGTGACACTTCCTGTGAGCACTATGTGCAGGAAGTGGCTTGTCACATTTTTAACGGGCGTGACTGGTGTGGCCCAGATTATGACATCATTTCAACACACACTGACACACACGCACACTGTCCAAGCTTCAGTTGGCAAACCGAAATGGACATTTGTCTCCATGGAAACCAAGCAGACAGAAATTACCATACACACACATGAAAGAATGCAGAATACTTCATATCAGGTTATCTATTTTTAGAAGGAAATGAGAAATGCAGAACCTGTCATCTCCATGTGTGTGTTTGGGTTACTCTTTAACATTAATCTGATCTGACTAAAAAAATGACAAAAACACAATTTAAAGGTACAATATGTAAGAATTTTGTATCAGAATATCCCAAAAACGCTCAAACAGTGTTATATATTTATTTCAATTGTGCACTTTCATTATCCTAAATGTTTCCAAGAATTGGAGCCATCCCTGTTCACTTGTCGCCTGTCAATCACGTAACATCCGCGCTATCGCTGGTTTCCGCTTGTAGTGCGATGGTAACCATGGCGACAGACGCGGACAACAGTGTAACTGCTAACGACACGCTCGCGCTGTTGTTGTTTCGTTCAAACATTAGGCCTATGGACCATGGCAAGCAGACTTTAGGACAAAAGGAGAACTAAAACGAGGATCAATATCAGCGTGACGTTGTCGAGATGCCGAGAGCTAGCGTCCGCGACTAACTTCCACTTGACAGAGACGCCGCTCTTGCATGAGCATTATTAGACACGTGAGCAAATGTACATAAAACTAATCAATGTTATATAGCTCAACATGATGAAATGTTAGAATATGATCAGTATGTTATTCTAATGTTGATCTAGCTTACTGCTAGTCTCATACAGCCAACAAACTAACACATAGAATAACATTATAACTTTCAACTTTAGTGTGATAGTGTAATGTTTAGAGCAAGTGAAGCAGCGCTGTGTTACCTCACAAGTTTCATTCGTCTAATAAACTGACCTGTGTGAGAGTAATTCAGCACTTGCGATTAATTTTTTCGATTAATCGGATAGAAATTAAATTCGATTTTTTTTTTATTATAACTAAATAAAACCGTAAATCAGGGTATTTATGTGTAAAAGTGTTCTTTAAAAAGTGCAAAAGCCACACATTGAGTTTTACTAATATCAATATTTGCATTGTTTTTAATGATAATTGCTGATTGCAAGTTGACAAACATGATTATTGTTAAAAAAAAATGATATCCAACATATTATGTTTTAACACAATTTTTGTTAAAACAAATTTACACAGACATGTTGTTCAGATGTGAATATCTGAACTAAAATATATAATTCATTTAAATTTTATTTAAAATGAATTATATATAAGGAATATAAGGATAAAGAATATAATATATATTATATATAGCTAATATATAAAAGAATATAATATAAGGATAAATTGATTAAATAAATATAGAAAGACTGAAAACAATTGTGTGAACGTAGAGCCGCAGTAGATCGCGTTTGAAAAACAATTAAAACTTAGTAGACAAATGCTATAAAAAGAGAACTGAGTGGAGGTAACGTTACCCAGCAAGCTAACAGGCTTGAGTAAAGGACAGGAGAAATTATGCATTAGTGCACAAGCATTCGCTGAAAACCACTGAGTACAGTGACTAAAAAACAATCTTTTACTGCTGCTGTTATTAACTGCCTTTGTATTTAGTGCTTCACTTTGTAAACACCGTTTTAATTTAACCTATTTCTGCGGTAGCGCTATTTTAATCCATCACTTACGTTGCGAGCGAACTGATTGCGCAACCTGATGCTCGAGACGCAAAATACAGACATCCCAAGATCCCGGAAGTCCCGGGAGTCTCCCGCATATTGATTGCGGCTCCCTGATGCCTGCGAATTAGTTAAAACTCCCGAAATCTAGAGCGCGCAAGCAAGAGCGCGCATGCGAGACAGAAGAGACTGCTCCAAACCGTGTAGCGCGCGCTCGGCAGAGCGCCTGAGGGAGAGAGACCTTGCGTGTGTGTGTGTACCAGTAAACGCTCCCCGTGACGTAAGCAGACCAACTAATCGATAATGACATTCGTTGACAACGATTTTCATAATCGATTATAATCGATTTTATCGATTAGTTGTTGCAGCCCTACTTTAAAGGTGCTCTATGTAACTTTTCTACTAAAATTAATCCTTTTTTTATTGCCTGTGTGTGAAGGGGTTGTAATCACACATTACAATGATCCACTTGTCGAGTTTTGCTATTACCTCTGAAGGCCAGTATTCCTATTTCTATGTGAAGTCTCCGGGTCGGATTTACCGCGAAATCCAACGGATGTGACGTGCATGCGTGCTCCCGAGCCTCTCTCCTTATATACAGTCTATTGTAGACGGTCAGGGAGTTACGTCCGGTTAAAGGCACACGTTTTTCGGCTTATATCTCAGTCAATCTTTGATCAATATTCCCAAGACTCTAATCGTTCGTAGTGCTGGACGGGGCCTTTGGAACGAGCCCACCCCCGAGGTCCAACTCGCCCGGCTCCCCGAGTTATAGCCGTTCGAAATCGGGGGTCCCAGCGAACGGCGATCCGGTAGGGGCCATCCCCGAGGCCCGCCACTCTAGCGTTCGGGCAAGGGTTCCCCTGGGACCTCCTCCCCCGAATTTGAGCTCTCTGGGTCTTTGCGTTCCAGAGATACGAGCGATTTTCTTCTGAGATCGTGACGTCACCGGCGTCCGCAATTTTGCAGCGCGCCCGATGGTTTTCTGCTAATATCTCCGCGAAAACACCACCAAAAACTATGGAACGTATATGGTTCTTTTCAGCTCGACTAGATGGTCCAAACGAGCTCGGTGCTCGCCGAATCCGTCTAGTATTCGCCGAGATATTTGCGTAATAGACGGTATTGTCTATGAGTTCGAGCATGAGCGCTCTTGTAAAATTTGTTTGCAATCTGAAACATCACCACTAGAGGCCGCTAAAAGTTACATAGAGCACCTTTAACTAAAATGAAAATGAAAAATGTAAAATAATTTACATTTTTAATAAAATCTATAATAGTATTAAGTGCTTCCTAAAAAGCACTTATTGTGTGTGTGTTTTTCTGCTTACTTGTTTATGAGTGTTGAAGACTCTTCCTCATCATCTTCAGCTTCCACTGCTTTTAATCCACGTCACGAGGTGCACCCTGGGATGCTTTTCCTTCACTATCCGCTTCATCTCCATTAGTTTTTTTTTATGAAATTATCAACGTATATACAATTTATATCGAGCATTAAATTTAATTTAACATCAAGCATTTTAGCAGAAGTTCTTAAGAGCACGAGAAACATTGATTCAGTCCAGTGTCTGAAACATCCTTCAATCACACAGTTCTACACATTTTCTGTCTGGTGAATCTTATCATACTATTAACTGCTGATTAGATTGTAATCATCTCTTATCGTCCCACATAATTCTGGAGACCCCCCCCCCCCCCCCCCACATAAAATAAAATAAATAAATTTAGAAAGCTCTACTCTAGTCTTACAGCTCTGTATTAGTTTGATATTTTGTCTGAAACATTGTTTCCTGTGTGATTACATTTTGACCCTGTCAGTTCTGTGTGTGTGTGCGTGCGCGCGCGCGCGCGTGTGTGTATTGATTGTTTGGGTGTGTCTTTTTGTAAGGGTGTAGCTGTACAGAAATAACTTTTTGAAGTTGAGGAATGAGAAAGAATTGACAAACTTTGTGTGTGGTCAAATTATGATAAATACTTTATACACACACACACACACACACACTCTCTCTCTCTCTCTCTCTCTCTCACACACACACACACTCTCACTCTCTCTGACACACACACTCACTCACTCACTCACTCACTCACTCACACACACACACACACACACACACACTCACTCACTCACTCACTCACTCACACACACACACACACACACACTCACTCACTCACTCACTCACTCACTCACTCACTCACTCACTCACTCACACTCTCTCACACTCTCTCTCACACACACACACACACACACACACACACACACACACACACTCTCACTCTCACTCTCACTCTCACTCACTCTCTCACACACACACACACACACACACACACACACACACACACACACACACACACACACACACACACACACACACACACACACACACACACACACACACACACTCCAGAAGGTCACCTTGAGTTTTTGGCATTTGATTGGTTTGCGGCTGGTGAAGTGGGAGGAGCCAGATGGCTGTTGGGATGCTGTGACATTCACATGTTTTAATTAATGTGTTTGTTTAAATTTTGGGGTTTTATTGGTTTATTTTATAAAATATATTCATAAAGTAAAACATATTAATTTTAATGCATTCAAAATATTAAATGTAATTAATGCATCATCTGTTTTTTAGCTTTACAGTGTATGATCACGCTATAATTTATTCAAGTGCTTTTGAACCAGTGCTTTTGTAGCTTTAATAAGGATTAATCTATAGTTTTTGCCAGAGCAGGTACAAATCAATCCTTAGTGTCGAGTCCTGATATATTAAAGACACGGCTAAAGGTTTATGATGACAGGTTTATGTGAAGTTCACTTAAATTATGTTTTTAAATGTTAAAAATGATGTCTCTTAATCATACTGTAATGTTGAC